>CM023535.1:19517904-19624847 GCA_013350335.1 Chimonanthus salicifolius | reverse complement strand
CTGGGTTGAAGACACTGCTTGAGGCTGTAGAGAATTTTCTTTCGTTCATACACTTTATGCCTTTCACTTGCAATTGCGTAGCTTTGGGTTTGTCGGCCATATACTTCCTCATCCAAAAATCATTTAGAAAATTGTATATCTGATAGCATTTTTTTTTTTTTAATTACGTGTAGAAAACCGTGGGATACTCATTGTAAAACCTTCACAGGTGGACCTTACCCCTAAGACACACCAAGATTAGGCTATGGAGGCTCGAACCTGTGACCTCCCGCTTTCTGAGGTGGGAGGTAACCAACTAAGCATTTTCTTTATAGTAATACATAAATTGTATTGTTACTTGATAACGACTCAAAACATAAAGCATTTGGCATTAATATCTTAGAATAGTTGCAAAAAATAACTAATAAGATGGGAATAGGGTGGACAAAATGTAGATAACTTATGGAGTCTTATTTGATAAAAGTGTCTCACATCATTTAAAGGGACAATTTTACAAAGCAATTATTAAGCTCAAAATGCTCTATGGGTTAGAATATTAGGTAATGCAAAAAAGACGAATATGCAAAGTTAAAGTGATGGAGATGTGCACATCACATTAAATTAGATGATTAACTTAAAAAGATTGAGTTTGAAAATACATTAGTGATAATTAAAAATAGTACTAATAGATAACAAAATGAGAGAAACTCATTTAAACTACTTTGGACATGCAAATAGAAGATGGGAGATAGCTCTAATACACAAAGTTAATAGTTACAAACTGCAGACAAAAGGAGGAGAAAAAGGTCACTGATATATAGGAGTGAAGTGTGGGATAAAAAAAGACATGATAGATAGTGGAGTGTCTGACTTTATTATTTATGAGAAACATTAACTAGGTGAGTAGAACTTTAAAATCAAATCTAAGATGGATGAAATTTTGAGATTTATGATTATAATGATGATGTTATAACATGTGAAATATATGCACTTGCATTGGACACCCTTGCCACCTATTGGATGCTTTACAAATATAATTTTTACTCAATTTCTGTAAATGTGTTTTGACCTTCATTTCGTTAGATCTTCCTCCTTTGGAGAGTCTTTTAACTTTTTAGTGTACATTTTTAAATTCTAGTTTCTATTTTTACACCACTCATCCATTTATTAATTAGCTCTTCCTCAATATTACTTTATTTACATCTCTTTTCTTCACCTCCAGGTATTTACTTATATATAACATTCTAAGCCAAACTACTATCATGTTGAAACGCTTGGTGCAACACTTTTCTATCAACGGCACTTCAATAGCTGGCATAGACTTGTCACATGTTTCATAGCCAACCACCCAATTTCAAATGATGAACCTAACTTACTATAATAATTCCATCAAGTCCTAAGGCTCTTGCCATTATATATTTAAATCTTTTTGAGATATTTTGTAATCATCCTTAATTTTTTTATTTCATAATCAAGTTTTTAAAATATTTCCCAATATCCTTTTTATTTCTCAAGCTTTTACCGTGACTTTGATTTTCATTTAATACATTGTACATATTTATTGACGTTTTTATTTTAATAATTAGGGAATTTTTAGATACTTGTTTACATCTTTTCTTGATTGGGTACAAATTATCATGACCCTTGAGTTTGTTATATTTGAAAAGACTTCTAGACCTTTTTTCTGGTATTTCCTTTCCAATGGTTTTCTTTCCTCTATAGCCGTTTGCGTGTTTTATTCCAATATGACGTTCCTTACTAGGATACTATGAAAGAATGATTTTTCTTAACATGCTATAAAGTTTATTTTATCAATTTCAAAATTGAAGTTGGGTCTCGTCATTATATAATAAGCTAAAGTTGACCTTTACATTAGCTAAAATATCAAATTTAGATGCATGTAAAATGTTTAGCTGTCTAATTTAAAAGAATAAAATTAATGATTAGAGTTGAAAATAAAATGACTAGAAATAAATATGTATTCGATTTTTTATAGTAGCAAATTTGGAGGTCTATCTTCATTTATACAGTAAAATGAGGTCCAAACTATGTGCATATTTAATATTGAAAATAAAATATTTAAATCCATGTTACATGGAATTTGATCATAGAGGTTTTTTTTTAAATGAAGTTTGGCTAGTTTTTGGCCCTGTCAGAATAGTGGAAACTAAGAGGTTATTTGTCAATTTCTTTTGAATGGTTAGTATAGTAATATAGAAAAAACACTAGAGGTGTAATTACAAGAGATTAAAGAAAAGAAAAAGAAGCCACCTGAAAACGCAAAACACCCACAAAACCCGAAATAGGAGAGACGAAATGAAACTTATAATGTGACTTTAAACAATGCAATGCACTCTTTCAAGACTTTAAGAATTTTGTTCATGGGAATGTTCCAGAAAGTTGGGTTTAATGGCTCTCAAAGTCTTTTGGGCCTGGGCTTTCTCTAGAGCCTAGGCCCAATCTGTGTTGTAAGTCCAGCAGTATTTATATCTTTCTCTAGGATTTTTAGCAACTGTGATTCATCTCTTGGGTAAGAAAGGAGAGAAATCAGGAGAGAAAGAGAGACTGAGAGGAAGGGATGTGGAGGGTTGGTTTGTAATCCTTGTAACCTATTCGGAAAATTTTTCTTAGTAGAATCATCACGCTCTGTGAATGTAGGCGGTTTTGCTGAACCGTAAAAGTGTGTGTTCTTGTTTGCTTCTGTGTGATTTCTGATTTGTGTGGATTGGAATGGTCTATTTCTGCAACACAGGATTCATCGAGAGATGAGGCCCAAGACACATTTAGTGAAGACTGACTTGAGAGGACAATGATGTTTCTGTCGAGTTCCTGAATACTATATTATTTTGTTCCCACCAAAAACTTGAACATATGGCAAAAATGAGTGAGACCACCATAGGGAGGAGCAACTGGGAGAACCGTAACAACACCCCAAGCATACAAAAGGTGAGTAGTCGTGGAATGCACATTCCGTTTGAAACCAAACCAGTCACTGAGCTCCAAACTGCGAAGGAGAATGGGCAATAGATAAGGAGATGATCCACATCTTTGGAGGCTTGAAGGGAAAGACGACTCACACTGGCAATCATTCTTACTCTTTTGTGCAAATTTTCTTAATCCTGTTGTCCTAAGAAAGCTAATGGCCCTTGGCGGTGTTTGGAAGAGCAGATGGCAGGGTTGACCAAAGCATGATAGTTACTCATATATTCTAAACATACAAAGACATATTGAGGAGGAGCCTGAAGGGTTTGGTAACCACAAAATGGAATCTTCCATACAAACACATTCGAGAAGAAGATTTGAAAAATCCTTGACTCAACATCTGTGAGATTTTGCTGAAGAAGAATGTCCCACACAACTTGATCATGAACTACTGAATAGAAGTCTAAAATGGGACTTGAAAGAGAGAGTGATAAGCGGTAAAGACTAGGGAAATAGATAGCAAGAGAGAAGATGTTGCACCAAGTATGGCTCTAAAACTTGACTTTGTCACTGTGCCCGCAGCAAACAAAATTCCTTTCTTAAACCTATCAACACAAGCACTAATGGCTCTCCACGTAGTAGAGGCTCTGTGGGGAACAAGATTGATGTCCCACCCTAGATTACCCAAACTGTACTTGCAACTTAGCAAAGACTTCCATTGAGCATTTTTCTCAGAATGAATCCTCCATTTTGATGGAAGAGTATTATTACCTTCTTAAATAGAACGAACCCAGAGACCTCCCATATCAATAGGGAGACAAATTCTCTATCAACCAACCAAGTCATCTTTCCTCTTGTCTTATAGCCACCTTAAAGGAAATTCCTCCTAATTTTCTCCAAAGAATTATTAATCTCATTGGCACATCTAAAAGCTGAAAGGAAATAGAAAGGCAGAGTTGATAGTACAGGCTTTAATAGAGTAATTTTCCATTGGAGGACAGGTACTTTCCCTACACGATGCATGACACTTGTTGAATTTGTAATAATGGGCTCCCATTGAGTGTAACTGGAAGAGCCAAAGATAGAGGGAGGCCCAAATAGGTAGAGGGAAAGAGGATAATACGGATGCCAAAATCCCTTTTAAATAAGCTAGCCCGTTATCTAGTCACTTTTTATGTAGTTAATGCAGAGGGAGGAGGACAACTCAAATCACGTCAGCACATAAATTATGTTTGGCTTTGATCCATGTTAGCGAGCTAGTAATGTGAATTCTAGTGATGTGTCGATGTGTCAGGTATAGAAATCGGACATTTATGTGTTTGTATTAAAACCTTTATTTTCACTAAAAATGAACATTATATCCTTTCACTGAGAAAGGAAAATCAATTTTTTTTTTCCTCATTAAATTCTGATCCCCTTATAGGAAAGAAAATCTTCGGACTCACCGTAAAGATTATACATGGATACACATACAAGTAGTTAGAATAGATGCAACAATCATCTAGCTGTAAATTTCATTTTCTCGATAGAATCTCTCATATTCCATCTATGCTATTCTTCTCTTAATCACAAAGTAGGACTTATACGATTTTGTATTTGTTTACTGCATTATCTATTAATTTGATGGTAGGGTAAGAGTGAGTGTTTTTGTTGAAATGATAACGCTCACGAATGTGAGTAGACATGAACTAATGAAATTAGTGGTTATGAGTGTTTTAGAAAGTTCTTTATTTAAATATTTGGTCATTTAAAGTTTAATTTCATTTTTTAATCAAATCAATTTTTTAAGTTTTTCAGAGTTTTAATTTTAAAAATTTATGATATTAAAATACATGACTTGATTGATTGATGAAGTTAAGTTTTGGTATACTTTAAACTTAAATAAATACCTTTCTAATGGACTCATCAGCCCATTTGATAAGCTCCGCAGAGTAACCGGTGCAAACCCATCTTCACATGATCATCGTTTGAGTTTTTGAAATTTTGCTTGCTGACTTTTAAGTTTGAAAAATGTGTAATGTCAAACTATTCCCATCGAGAACTTTAATGATTATGCATTTAAGAAAATACATTCTTATCATCTAATTCAAAAAGACTAATTGAGTCGGATTTGAAGAATGGATCCTGCTACATATCGCCTGTATCTACTGTTACGTGGTAGAGCGTCTTACTGAACCTTTTACAAAAAAAACATCCTATTAATTAAGTAAATGTTTTCCTCATCTTTCACACATTCAAGACTGAGATCAGGGGTGGTAATTTTAGATTCCACGGTAGACCTAACTCAATTCGTCTGAAAATTAACGATTTTAATATTTTTCTCTTTAAATACAGGTTGACCTGAATTTGATTTTTGTTAATTGGTTTTCGGCGTTTGGCTTAATTTTATCAAAATTAGATATCACTTATTTAATACACAGCTACTCCTGACCCAAAGGTTGCAATTTGTGTACCCTATTCTCAAGCTTATAGGTCCAAGCTATTGCTCCCAATACTCATGGCATGATGCTTGGACAAAAAGAAAGTCCAAATTTATTGCTTCCTCTTTCATTATTTTGTTTTATAGAAATATATGTTCACACAAAACAAATTGGATCAAGATAGATGAAATTTAATCCAAGTTGATCATATCCATCTCCAAAAGTGTTTAGTTAGTTCACATTTGACAAAATGTTCAATTGATCCTTATTGCCACCAAATCTAGACCTGGTGCAACGTGACCTATTATCCATAGCAACCTTGTGGAACCCACACAAAATATCGTAATTGATTTATTTACTTATTAGAATATATTTTAACCAGAGACATTTGGAGTGTTGTCCCGCGTTCTAATCCCTCTTGGGCGTGGCGTTCCATTATTTCTGTCTGGGACAAGGTTAAAAGCCACACTTTCTCTTCCGTGGGAAATGGGCTTCTCACCAAGTTCTAGTAGGACCCTTGGCTTAGGCCAGGTTTCATCTTTCTCGATCACTTTGGTTACCGTGCTTGTTATGATTTGGGTCTTGGGTGCAATATCCTTGTTGACCAGTTCATCTCGGGTTTCCAATGAGATCTTCCTTCTGTCATCTCCAATAGGCTCTTAAAGTCTGTGATTTGGTTAGGGGTCATCCCCTGCGAATTCTGCCCACTTATGATAAGCTCCTTTGGGCTAGCAACGAGTTTGGTGTTCTATCTGTTTCCATTGCTATCAACCCCTTCTTCAGCCACCTGCCTAACTATGGCTATGCTGACCATTTGTGGTTCCCTGAATGTATCCAACAGCAATCCACTTACTTTTGGATCTACATCAATACCGGGCTTACGACGAAGGATATGCTCATTAGGTTCTGCATACCTGTTGACCCTATTTGCCCTCTTTACAATTCTGTTCAAGAAACTAGCAATCACCTTTTGCGTTGTAGCACTATCTACTCTATTTGGGACTTCTTGAAGCGAAAATTCAACTACATTAGTGCTTCTTTTGACATCATTGGTGACCCAATTGATCTGTCCAGTTCTAGAGTTAGGCGTTTGGAGAAGTTGGTCGCCCTTTTGTTGTTTCAGGACATTGTTTGGCACGCTTGGAAAGAGAGAAATTGCAGGATCTTCCCCCATAATTCGTGGTTTGCTGAGGTCATTAGCTTGGGCATCCTCTCTGATATTAGGAGCCGGGTTCTTTTCTTGCTCTCTGTTAGCGACTTGCTATTGATGAGTAGTGATTATTATGCTAAGATGGACCTGCCTCCTCCCTTTTCTTGTACCTCTTCTCCTATCACAGTGGAAAGGCCAATGTGGTGACGGCAGACGCCTTGATTATGAAATCTCGCAGTAATGTAGCAAGTATGGCTCCACTGCAATGGAAAATGCTCAAAATTGTGACTGGAAAGACAACAAAGTGACACAGATGCGAAAGAATTGATAGCTCAGCTGTCTAACAGAGTGGACTTGGAAAATCAGAACAGATGGAGGTATGATGTTCCATGATAGGTTGTTTGTACCTGAATCAGAGGGATGTCGGAAAAAAGTGTTGGACCATTTCCATCATTCCAAATTTGCAGTGCATCTTGGTAGTACAAAGATATATCATGACTTGCGCCGACAGTTCTGGTGGAAAGGAATGAAGCATGAGGTAGCAGACTTTGTCTCTAACATCAGAGACCTAGAGATAAAATGCAACCTCTTCCTGTAGGTAGATGGAAGTGGGAACATATTACCATGGATTTTGTGACAGGATTTCCCTGGTCCACTAAGGGACAACTCTATATGGGTAATTGTGGACAGACATACTGAGGCCAATTAAGAAGAAAGACACTCTGCCTACATTGAGCAAGTTGTACCTTAAATAGATTGTTAGATTGCATAGAGTGCTAGTATCTTGTGTAAGATTACAAGATTTTTATCTAATTATGACAGGGATTGCAGAAGGAGATGGGTACAAAATTGTGCTTCAATACAACATTTCACCCTCAAACTGATGGTCAGTCGAAAAGGACTATTCAGACATTGGAAGATATGTTCAGAGCATATGTTATGGATATGCAAGGAAGTTGAGAAGATCACCTAGCACTAATAGAATTTGTATAGAACAACAATTATCAGTCTAGTATACAAATGGCACAGTATGAGGCTTTGTATGGTAGACCTTACAGATCACCTTTATGTTGGGCCGAAGTGGGAGATAAAACTCTGCTAGGACCAGAGATAGTTCATGAGACGTCTGAACAAGTTGAGATGATCAAACAACGTCTCAAATCTACACAGAGTCGGCAAAAGAGTTATGTTGATAAGAGGCAGAGACCTCTAGAATTTGAAGTTGGAGATTTTGTGTTCTTGTGTGTCTCTCCGTGGCATGGTGTGTAAAGGTTTGGTCGCAAGGGGAAGTCATCACCCTGGTATGTGGGACCATTTGAGATTGTGAAGAGAATTGGGAAGTTGCTTATCATTTAGTACTACCTCCAAACTTGGAAAAGGTGCATAACACGTTCCATGTGTCTATGCTTAGAAAGTATAAACCAGATCCTTCACATGTTTTAAACGTGAAAGGGATAAAAGTCTCTGAAGACCAGACTTTTGAGGGGGTACCCATAGAAATTCAGGGTATGCGAACTCATGTGCTCCGACGGAAGGTTATTCCGTTAGTGCAAGTGTTGTGGCAGCACAGGGGAGTGCAGCATGTGACGTTGGAACCAGATTAAACAATGTGGAAGTTGTATCCTGGTCTTTTTGCTGAGTAAAGGTATGAGTTTTCTCTTGACATTTCGAGACGAAATTTCCTTAAAGGGATGGGATGTAATACCCTGACCCAAATTAGTGAATTGTTAACTATGATTTGCGGTCCTCTAATCATAAAGATTACGAAATGGGTTTCTATAAAGTCCAAGTTTGACTTGATCCGAGTTTGAAAGCTTGTTGATCCGACTAGTTAAATTATGATGGCAAAGTTGTAATTATCTGAACTTTCTCTGACTGAGACCCTACAAAGCTATCTGTGTTTGGAAAACTACTCATTTGAGGTATTTAATTTCTCAAATTACCCATCTTTGCCAACTTTGCATTCTAAGTTTAAAGAATTTATCCGTTTGACATTCTGACTTTGGAAGTATAGTTTTTTAAACCTTGGGGGAATCCCTACTTTATAAAACCTTAATTTGTAAGTATTTGGGAGAGTCAACACTTTTTAGTTTTAGAATTATTTTATCAAGCAAATTATTTGACCTGACTATAAAGTCAGAATTTTTTCAAAAGATTATTTAAAATAACAAATTTTAACAAAAACATGATTTTTGTTTGAATCACCGAATATTTGACGTATTTTTCATTCCTAGTTTTAAAACCCAGCCTATTAGACGGATGGATTTGAATTAGTGAGACCTTTTCAATACATAATTTGGAGGGATATGTTTTAAGCTTTTAAATTAAATAAAAAAATTAATCGTATTCTAGGCCCACATTCGGGGTTCGAGGCGTGACACAATCTGTATCACTAAGCGCAAGAAGAGTAGTGGCTGAAGAGGGAATTAGAAAAAGACAAAGGGAGAGAGTGCCCATTAAATATCGAAGTATGCGCTTAACAACCATCCAATGTATAGATGTAGGAGAATGCATAAATTGACATACTTGGTTCATTGAACAGGCAATATTTGGTCAAATTAGTGGTAAATACTGCAAACTTTTGACTATTTGACAAAACTGCATTGCATCTTTCGTGGGTTCCCCATCTAGTTGTTGTAAACAGATACCAGTAGCAACAGGTGTACCCATGGGTTTAGCACCCTCCATATTAGCCTTGTGAAGAACATCCATAATGTACGTGGTTTGTGTGAGAGAATGACCACCAGAAATATAAAATGCTTCAAAACCCTAAAAAGTAATGTAAGGGGCCAAGATCCTCGAGAAAAATTCAGACTGTAGTGGTGAGATCAGGGTTGAAAATGCATCCTTTGAGTTAGCCATGAAGATGATATGATCAACATAAATTAATATAACGTGAACCTAGTTATCTCCATGACACAAATAAAGATTGAGTCAGCCTTTGATCGGTTATACTAATCCCTAGGAGCTTGTTTAACCCATAAATTGCATTGTGTAACTTACAGACACAAGAGGGATGAGTTGGATCATTGAAGCCCGGTGGTTGGTGCATTCTAACCTCATCTTGTATGAGTCCATGAGGAAATGCATTTTTGATGTCCGACTGTTGGATAAACCATTCTTTGGAAATAGCAAGAGAAAGAATATTTGGAATCGTAGCTGATTGGACAACTACGTTAAAGGTTTCATCAGTCATACCCCTTTTTATCGATTAAACCCTTTAGCAACTAAGTGGGCTTTGTCTCTATCCAAGGAACCATCAGCCAATAATGTTCATTGAGTAGTTGGTGGAACCAAGGACCACCAACTATGGTTGATGAATATAATGAACATTGAAAATGGATTAGGTTGGACCATTTGAGTGTCATTTTGAATTAAAGCATTATATTCATCAACCATAGCTGCACGCCAGTGTCGGTCTTTATCGGCCATGGAATGGAAGTTGGATCAGAGGGAAGGTGAGTAGCGTTTAAACACTGAATGAGATGTTTGGTGCTGAGAAAGGCCCGTGGTTTCCTCGTACCATCCTTTGAACGGGTAATCACAGGATGAGTGGAGCGGACATGGGAAGGTGATTGCTGTGAATCTATAGAAGTAGGTGGTGGAGGATCAGATGAAAGTATGAGACATGCTCAGCTGGTGTAAGTGGTGTAGGATAGTTGAAGTCGCAATAGAATTGCTAGAAGGTTGATCCAATGGGGCACTAGGAACATGGATAAAGTCATTTAAGGCGGGAACAATGAAAGGTGTGACTCTTGAGAAAGTAGCAAAGTTCGGAACTCATTAACTATAACTGGTGGAGAACACTTAATCACCATTGTATAAAAATATCATATTTAGGTCCAAATCCATTTAACCAACATCGAATATACTAATTAGCAGACACGGTATGACCAATTATCATCAAACTATAGAAGATACCTTAGCTCGATCAGTAAATCACTTTAGCACGGGTTCAATGTAGTGGAAAATTCATATGAACTGTTCTTTTCAAACACCTGACCAAGCACGGGTTTGGTGTGACTAGTGATCAGTCAACCCAGTGGAAACTTATCTTGTTTGCACCATTGAAGATAATCAGAAGAGAGTGTAGCGCCATCCACAAGCCCAATGAGATCATGAGCCCTTAAAAATGGATGAAACTGAGCTCTCCAGAAAACGTAATTAGTATTGTCCAAGTGGAAGGAAATGACAGTCAAGATTGATTGTTGGATGAAGAGGATGTTGCAATAGTCAAAAGAGAAGAAAATGGTGATTGTAGTTGTTGCTAGCAGAGAAGAAAGGGTAGTGTATATGGCACTGGGTGATGTTGAAACTGCAGCCCAACTATCAGCAAGGAAGGTGCCCCTGCAAGGAAACTGAGAGAAGGTGCAGGGTTGTTTGTGAGCGAGACGCCGGCAAGAAAGAGAATTCATGCACTTTAGAGAGAGGGACGAGAGAAAGAGAAATCTTGGGGCTGTAATTGACTTTCATTAAAGTTCTTGGAGAGGGAGGCAGTGATGAGAAAGAAATCTCAGTCGATGGATTGCAGAATCTGTGTTTGGAACGCTGTTGATGTCAAAACCACTGCTGGGTGCGATGGAAAAACCATTGCAGAATCTGCTATCATGAAATGTGTAAATCACTCGATCCAGGCACTGAAAGAGTAATTTCATAGGGAATGATCTAGAGAGATTAAGAGTGAATTGAACCCAAAACCTCTTTTTATAAGGGAAACTTCTCACCCTTGAGACCAAGTTCCTCTGTGTTGGCTGAAGATGGTCTTGATTAACAGCTTGGAGTAATGATAGAAGGATAGAGCGGCAGTGCTCTTAATAACTTGTGTAGGACAACAGCGTATCGACCTGTTAGGGAGCTAATTCAGCAAGAACAACTCAAGGATAGGAGGTGGGTTTATAGAAGAGAAAATGCCGTTGGCGCTTATAGAAGACAGATAGCAAAGAGAGAAGAGAGGGAAGGACTCGGGCTAGATAGAGAAATGTTGAGATGACCTGTCGGATATCATGTGAACCACTATACTGTCATTGGATGGCTGAGTATTATATTTATATAATACAATACACGTGGTTATTTTACCGGTATAATTTAAAATTAACTTCAAATCAGTTTCTACATTTTTCTAGCCGAAAATTTGAATCACATCCTAATAAATTTTAGAGGAATAAGAAATATGCGTAAAACAAAAATCATAAAATATAAAATATATTTTGAATAAGACACTATATGCCCTGGATTTTGGGAAATGGAAGCATCATGTACTGTTCCCATATGTGCCATTGTATCTGTCCGCGTATCATTGGGGAACCTCTGGAGACTTCCTCAATGATTGGGCATGTGATCTTCCATAATTCACGGTTGATTTTATGTTGGTTTGGCTTAACTTCTTCTAATTATTCTTTTTGTGAGTTATTTTGTGGATTTGAATTTATATACTTAGGTCTATATAAAGTTCATGCTAAATAAAAAGGTAAACAGAAAGAAATATTAAAAGATATAATGATAAACTTGGAAACTATGAGAAAACTGTTTGTTGGTAGGATTAGTGGAAAGTAGTTATTAAGAAGATGTATCCAAATAGATAGGACAAGGACTTTAATGACAAGAATGATGTCGATAATGTAGATTCTCAGATAAAAGGCGATTTGCTTCTTGTGGATTTTCATAATTCTATTGTTTAAAAATGGGATATGCATTTGAAATAATTGTCTGACTTATTAGATATATCATGATTGATATAGAAATGAATCGAGTCATCTCTTCCTTTATCTAAGAAAAGGTATTTCTATTTTTCATGGTCCAATTATTGATCACGGAAATTTCTACAATATATTAGGTAGGTAGCTAGTACAGTTCTCTATCTATGATTCTGCCATTGTATTGGAATAATTATACTGAAATATAAGATAGGAGGAATCTCTAGGACAGATAGAAGTATAAAGAGTGACTGAGCTTAAAATGACTTGTTTGTGTATGAAGAAGCATCATGATTTGGTTGATATCAACATGTCAAACGAGTTCTTCATCTTCTTCATTCATTGAATGAGAAATTGGGGGTGGGGGGAGCTTAGAAATAATGTTCTATTTTGGCTTCCTTATTGCTTATGCTGTCAAATTGCCAATTATACCCCTAAATACATGGTTACTAGATACCTATAGAGAAGCAGATTACAATACACGTATGCTTCTAGTTGGAATATTTTAAGTGGTTCTATTCATTAAAAAGAATCGATTCAATATATTTTTTATGTATCAATAGGTGTTGTATTGGATTTGCTTATATATTGATTGACCGCCTCCCTTATCTTGTTGTTAGCAAATACCACTATTTTTTCTTTTTCTGATTCTTCGATAAAAGTTATGCCATTCTTTTCTTACGATTGATATGTGTGCATTTAGATAGACTTGACATTTTATTGTTGCACTTATGATGTATTGATGTTAGACTATAAGAATTTTAAAGCAATACATTTTTCATTAATGATCACCTATACACTCCTTTACAATCTAAGGGGGCTAACTTTGGATGAAAGTGACAAATACCGTTCTCGGGATATTAACGGCAATTGGTAACGGGATATTTTTAAATTCTCGGATTTTTTCCAGGAATTTAACGGGAAAATCTCGCAGAAATTATAATATTTAAAAATAAAAAAATAGAATAAATAAAAAAAATTAATGAAATAAAAATGGTATAGGGAATTTACCGGGAATTTATCAGGAATTTAGGGATTTATTATCGTGTTATTAACGTTTTATCGCGTTTTTTAACGCAATTTATCGGGAATTTACCGGTAATTTATTGTCATGGCGATAAAAACGCGTTTTTAACGCAGTAATGGTATTTTGCCAATAAAATGTGGTAAATTTGAAAATACCGCCAATATTTGTGACAAGGCTTTTGGATGTGTGATGACTGTATTGCAAATATCTTATTCTTGAATATAGGCCTTAATAGAAATATATTGAATGGATAAATCAAATCATGTTTCTTTAACTTATCAAATTTTCTCATTAAACTAATTTTGAATCCTTTAATTATAGTGGTGTTTTAAAAATAGCATGATTGATCTAACCAATATGAATTTTTTGGTATTATAATAAAGCATAAACTATTGTGACGGATCCAAATCCATCACCATTCGTGCATCCAACATGGGAATACATACCAATTATCTTGCCTAAGCTTTGGAGGAACATTTAATGGACAATTATTCATTGCATGATTGAGTTAAAAGTATTAGGTTAAGTGAATGTTAAAGAAGAATGATTATCCATTCTAATAAATGGATATTGTGCATTATATTGATGAAAATTTTTTCATGCTAAACTAGGGAAATGTCAATTCCAGAAATGTTGGTATGGTCAACTAAGCACTTAAAGAGAATGATGTAGATGTGGAAAATACTTGATGCCAAGATTGAAACAATGGAATATCCACTTTGGATGTAATAATTGATTTCTCATATTGTGGTTCACCTATCTGGATTAGAATTAGTGATTCTCCTTGTTTATTATAATTGAAGGTGTTTAAGTGTCTCATCCGATTAGTCTTTGGAGACATGTGAAAACCTCTCAATACACATATCGAGTAAGTTTACAAGGAATGACCCATCATTAGAATTGAGCATAAATCGAATCCAAGATTTTGCTTCATGAGGCGAGCACCTTGACCTTCAAGCCAACCTCTTGGGAGTCTAGTGATTTCCCTTAATGTAACTAATGTTCAAATGAAAATCATATTGTTCTTCTTATGCTATTAACCTCTTATATGACTTAATTCTTTCTACTTGGTTGCAGGCATCTTCAATGTACAGTAAACGCTTATTCAATTCTTTTGTTTTGTAGTACAATGAAAACGCTTGAGCGGTATCAAAAGTGCAACTATGGAGCGCCAGAGACTACTATTTCAACAAGAGAAACTCAGGTGCGAAAAATCTCTGTGACATCTCAGTTGGAAGTCAGTATAGTTTCAATTCGAAATTTTTTTCCTTGAAAATATGAAAGTAATCATTGTCGTTACTGGTCGTGGATTTGAATTACACTACTTACAAACTAAAGTAGGAAAAAGCATTATGGATCACTTCTTTCCTTGCCACTAAAAGCATCATTAAAATTGCTCTACTGCTGGGACACAAAGCTGCCATGGACTTGATAAGATGGAACGCATAATTGAATATATGATAAAATGGGTGCTAGATGTTCTAGTGAACCACATTGAGTAAATTGTCAGATTCATTAAAAATTGGATAACTAATTGCAGCTTTTATTTGAATTAGATTAATAGTTTATTTCAAGATACACTCACTGATGGGTTAAGCTAAAGTCATTTGGATTGACAAAAAACTTTTATCTCTAAAATTATTTTTAAAACAATGTATTGGATCTGATTTTCGCAGTCCATATCCAATTCAAGATCTTCAAATGAACTCATTTCCTTTGTTCAAACTGAGCCCACGTAATACAATGCACATCAAGGAGGTTCGTAAGAGAATTTTTTCTTGAGGTATGCTTTATGTGAATGGTCAATTGAGGCATGAAAAAAATCTAAAAATTTGGTTGTTTTTTGGACGGGACAATGAGTAGAAAGCAGGTGATTTATTGACCCCAAAGCAGATCGTCCAGTGGACTAAAAGTAGACAATTTTGTAGTGCCACACATCAAGAACTGCCATGGGCCAATTCAAGAGTGAATTGGTAATTTTTTTTGTGAAAGTTAAAACATTTTATAATGACTAATATTCTTATAATCTTGTACATAATTAGGGGTGTTATTGTAATATCTATGTGCATACAACTTTAGGAAGGGTATTGGAAGTAGGGAAACTCAGACACAGTCCCGCTAAAATCTCCACGGATGAGTCCACTAACCCTAGGGCACACCATGGTTAGGCCATGGGGGCTTGAAACTACAAGCTCCCTCTTCCTGAGGCGAAAGGTAAGCAGTTGAGCTACACCCATGTAGTTAGTTTTTTTTTTTTTTTAAATGGTTCATATACATATATGAATAGATAAAGAGTATCAGAGATGCATAAACTAAAAACAGAATAACCTATGAAGAGTTACAAGCAAAAATAGTGAGTGAACGAAATCCCGAGTGCAACTACAATCATAGGGTTAGTTGTTTATGAAATCGATGTTATGGGGTCATGGGTAACCTGAGAAGGAGTTGGAAGTAGGAGTTGTGGTGTGATGAGTTACCTAGGAAGTAGGAGACGTGGAGTCATGGGTTAAGTTTTAGTTTGTCTAGTCACTCTATAAAATATGAGTCAATGAGTTTACAGACATCACTTAGCCATAAAATTTATGTGTGACATCAACTTGTGTTTCATATTTAGGAGGCTGGCCATCTCAAATTAGACAGTTGTTTTTCCACTCAATCCTGCTTTGATTTTACCTTCTTCACCCAAGTTTAGTCTCGCTTAGTTGTTTCTTGGTACTCTATCTCGGGGGTTATTATAGTGGAGAAGACGACCATGTTGATACCCTCTGAAGCCACTTTGAAGAATTTTTAGCTAATTCAAGATCAATTTCCTGAATTATTCCTCAAGGACATGGGTGTTTCTAGAGGTGGGGAATGTCACATGTCGTGCTCATACTTAGGGGTATTATTGTAATATCCATGTGCATGTAGCCACTTGAAATTGTACATGGAGGGTGTTGGAAGTGGTTTAAGGGTAGTGAGTGAGTTTATGCGTCTCTTGTAGCTAGAGTTGGTTTTGAGTTATAAATTTAGTTACCTAAGAAGTCAGAGTTATAGAGCCATGGGGAGGTCTAGAGTTCTAAAGTCATAGATATAGCTTCCTAGGTGTGTTTAGAAATTAATAGATTCTAATATTAGAGATTGTAATTTATGAAGATTAGGAGAAAATCTACTTCTATTAAATCTTATTGTTTAGTTGTCGTTGCTGGACTGGAAAAGGTATTTGAAGATTAGAAGCTTTTTAACTAAATATTTAGACTAGGGCTGAAATCGGGTCAGATTGGGTTTCTTAAAATCGAATCCGATCCGAGTCAATATCTATGGAATTCGACCCGACACAATTAGACCTATTGACCTGAACTTCTAGACCCAACTCAACCCTACTCGACCCGCATTCTGAGTCGATCCGCATTCTGAACCTATTTTACCCTAATTTTAGCTGGGTTAGGTCAGATTAACTTGAAAATTCCTCAATCCGACCTGACCTAAATTCTATGTGGGTTTTTGTCTTCTCAACTCGACCTGACCCACTGACCCGACTCGCATGACCCAACCCACATGATTTCTCGGATCAAGTCATACTGTTCGAGTCAAAACCCGACCCAAATTTCACCCCTAATTTAGACTGAGGTGATAGAGATACACCTTTAAAGGATATCCCATAGCTGAGAATTTCTTATGTACATATTCACGTCTAATCTACTGTCTACCTAATGCATTGAATGGAATCTCTAATTTTCCAAGAATAAAAATTCTAATATCCGGAGATTCAGATTTGTTAGAGACACAAGAGCGATCAGTTACCTAAGAAATAGGAGTTGTGGAGTCATCGACTATTTTTTAATTTGTCTAATTAGTCTATAAAAGATAAATCATGAATCAATGCGACTACAAACAAAATTTGATCATATTTTATGAGATAAACCTACTTGTGTTCAGATATAGGAGGTTGATCAACTCATGCTATGACTATAAACTTATTGTTGAAAATTAAAAGCATTCATGTTAAAAGCATAATATAAACTTATAACAATTTAACTTATGATTGAATTATTTTTTATCAATAAGCACCATATTATTTGTCAATATCATGCACGAATTTTTTTTTTTTTTTTGAATGGTTAATATATTAATAAGAAAAGGCACCAGAGATGCAATAAAAAATAAGGAAAAACTCAAAAAAACAACACAAACCTGACACGCCCTCGGGACAATCACACACTGGAAAGGATAAAACTAAGCTAAGTCAACATATTCTTTCTAAGCACGAAGGATGTCGTTCGCAGAGACGTTTCTGAATTCCATAAGGGGAGAGGCCCAAGAGGCACACATAGAAAAAACTCTTCTCGAAACTGCTTCACTCGACTCAGCACGATCCTTAAAAACTCTATTGTTGCGCTCCCACCAAAAACTCCAAACTATGGCGAAGTAAGAAAAGCACCATAGAGAGGAACATTTTGAAGAGACCAAAGAAATATCCCAAGCATAAGATAGCTAGGCCACTGAAGAAGATATAACCCAAAACACACCAAACTTACTCAGCACAGAGTTCCAAACTGCAGAAGAGAATGGAAGATATCGTCTGGAAGATATCGAGTTATTCATTCTCAATAAATACAACTTAATTGGTACAAGGCAGTGCTTTTAAGCTAAAGGCTTTAGATTTTTCTTTTGTGAATATAACACTTATGATTCTTTCCGCTCATTCATAATTCTTTCATAATCTCAACATGTGGTAGATTAGCTGATATCACACTCAATCATAGGCGCTCTCTAGTTTAATATAAATTACATTTTTTTTAACATTTTTGAAAAAAAAAATCAATGGAAAACAATGTGATCAAGTATATATCTTTCGAACGTAAACTTAAATTGAACTATTAATATATTTAGTAAATGAAAAGTATAAGCATTTACCTAGGTTGCTAAAGCTTTAAACCATTTGCTACTAATTATGATGACTAGTCATTAGAAAATTTTCAAACTTTATCATTTGACTATAAACTTTTGTGTCATCTATTTGGTGATTAAATCATTCATTCTGATTGGTTAATTCTAGCAGAGTTGTCATCAAGAGTATTTGAGACTTAAAGCTCGTGTTGAAGCTCTACAACGATCACAAAGGTGAATTACTTTGCAATTAGTATCTATCTAGTTTGATTCTAACCTTGTATAGTAGAATTTAATCAATTTACAATGCCCATCAATTTCAAATTAATGATATGGATGACGCATTAGAAGTAATAGCAGGGATATATTTAAACCTGAGTTACAAATTTTGGTCAGCCGATATATTAGTCATATCGATTACCTTCACCAGAATATATAAATGGGCAAATCATCATAATTGAAATATTTAAATTTGATTAAAATTTCAGCCGAAATCTGATAAATATCGGCTAATACAGTTTTTCCAAAAAATGTACGGATATTACTGAAATTTATATTTCATCCCATGTGTAAACAGATTCAGACAGATGTACTGTTTATGATGTTTGGACAATTGATGCAGGAATCTTCTTGGTGAAGACTTGGGTCCATTGAGTGGAAAGGAACTTGATTCCCTTGAAAAGCAGTTAGACATTTCCCTAAAGCAGATAAGATCAACACGGGTACTATTGTTTATTTTTCCATTAAAATTTACTAGATCTTTGAAATTATTTGAAACTTACATGGTAGGCTAAAATAGTGAATGAAATATTGTGGATATAAAGAACTCTTAAAGTCGGCCAAAGGAATGAAAGAATATTATCATCCTACCTCATCTTACCTTTTTTCTTTAATAGAATATGTAATATTTTATATATAAATACATAAAGACAGTTTAAAAATTCTAGCTGCCTGTCCAATATAATTTTATAAAGATATTTTATTTTTAAAATTTTGTACTTTTTATCAATTTTTATTTTACTGAAGCTGAGTATTTCTGTTGGTCTTTTGTTCTGTTTTTGAGATTTACGATAGATTTTTTTTTTCTCCACAATTATTAGTGTTTTTACAAATTTATTGGAAATGTTAGATTCTCAACTCTGGATCTTAAGTTTTGACTAATTTTCTTACTTTGAATCGGTTCTCAAAAGACTAGTATTTGGGGTTTCTTGTGTTGGATTGAATCTATACTTGAAATTCTTAATTCAGAGTGAATTTGAATAAAAATTAACCTACCCCAGTTTGACTTGCAATCTTACTAATGTGTTGGATTGAACCTATCATTGCTTTCATTAGAATCCTAATAAGAGATAGGAAGTTCACTGTGATATTCTATTGGTAGGGACTTGACTAATACACTAAAATCTCTTGAGTAGATGAAATGTGTGAAATTAAACTATTTATTGTAAGTCATTGATGAATTCCAATAATAAACAACATCTCATGATATTGCTATTGTTGGAGTAATACAGTGGTCTGGTAAGCAGCACTAACAATAGATAATGAAATTATGACAATAATTTAGCCTGTACTAATTGAACTCTCATATTCCAACCTCGAATAGATCGTCGTGTCTAACTCTTAAACATTCACCAAGTATGGGTCCATAATTTGTCGGCACTACAATATTTGAGTTGTTACTGCAGTAGTTCGTGTCAACCCAAATTCATGAAGTTCAACATCTCTCTCTCCCATAGCTAAATTTTCAGAACCCTTTCAAATGTACATCACCGTGGCCAAATTCTTCATGGTGTTATTTTTCCTACATGGACAGAAAGATCATGTTGCCCTTCAGTCTGTCTTTGTCCATCAGTTCTAAAATTACTTTTCATACCATATTTAGTGGTCTTTGACACTTGTGAGTATTTTTTACTTGTGTGGGCTGTACAAAAAATAGAGACCCTGCATGAGAAGTACTAAAACACAATATTCTCTCCCCTTAGACTCATTAGAGAGCTTCACATCTTACAATGGAATGGCCCAACAAAGCAATTCTCATCTAGCATCAAGCCCATGAAGCTTCAACAGACCTTCTCTTTGTCTTATGGTTAAAATCTTTATTATCATGTTTGATAAATTTCTGTTTATGTGAATTTCTTTAGCTGTTACAACCCTGACTCTATCACATCCCAGGGCACGGGCTAAGTCAAATGATACGCAACTCAATTTGCTGAGTCATGTAGCGATATGTGGGATTCTTTGTTAAATGGATAGTACCTTATTCTCATAATTAACCATAAAGCTGATGCCTAAGCTCGACAAACTATTCATAAGAGCAGTAAGAAGAACAGGCGTGCAACTCCGTGTAGCAAGGGCCACACAAGCTGTCCTGACGATAGGATTGCATCTTTGACCTCGAAGAGGGCTTTTGCCCTAGAACTGGTTGTGACTCAGATTGAGTTGCATTTTTTTTTGAAAAAAAAAAAAAAGAAAAGAAAAGAGAAGAAACGAAATAAGCAACAGCTCATGAAAAACATGCTAGTGCATTTGTCGTTCATTTTCAATTCTTAGGAAGACCCGAATAGATGAAGGACGTAAATATTCTGCTTAAATGAAAATGTAGCCTGAATTATTAATTTAAGCAACTTTTGTCATTTGGTGCAATCTTCTCACCTCGTATTATTTTTGACCCTTCAGACCCAGTGCATGCTCGATCAGCTTATGGATCTTCAACGAAGGGTAAGGGGAGGAGAGAGCCAGCATTTTTGTTCATTTACATTTTGATGATTGTTTTTTTTTTATTTTTTACTTTCTATAATTATGCAGGAGCAAATGCTTAGTGAAACTAACAGGGTCCTAAGTTCAAGGGTAAGTGAATTTTTCTTCTCCTTCCTCATTAACTGAAAAGTGCTTGTGGATAGATGTTGGTCTCTCTTATTAGAAGGTGACATCAACAAAAATGATATCGTCTAAGTAAATGATCTGGTGTGCAAACTGGGTACTTAAATTTGAGAGGTTTCTTGGATTAGAACTCGCAATTTAGTGGGTGGACAAGACATGATTGCCATCGCACCCTTTTTCATGAGAAATGTGAACTCATTTACAAAAATTAGTATGAACTTTCAATCACAATTTTTAGATAAACAAAAGTAATCACCTTCCACTTTTGAAATTTAATCAAATAATTCAACTAAAGAATTATGATTGATAGTTTACACAAATTCATTGTGAACCATTTTACATTTGACAATTTCTCTTTTTTCATAACTTGATTTACTAGGTGAAATCTAATTGTTTAATAAATAGACCAAGTGACGTTCCCTTAACTAAGAAAATATGATAAATGATGGTTTAAATTTGCTTTTGGTTGACAATTTTATATATATTGACAACAAACCAAACTATATTATATTAATAAACCATCGTGTTTACAAGCCTATTTGTATAGGGCTCGGTCAACCCAAAAGTTTATAAGCACGAGAGAAAGCTTGGCTCAAGGAAGAGGGTTTTAGGAGTTGGTAGAAAATTGTGGCGGAAAGCTAATCATGTTTGATGGAAAGGTTATTGCCTTATGCAAAGTTAAAGACAAGCAGGAAAAAGCTACGCAGTAAAAAGTTGAGCCGCCCCTCGAGGAACTGTAGCTAATCATCGGTCTTGAAGAAGAGAGACTGCTCCCAATGGATAAAATTTCCCGCAGGAAGGAAATCAAAGAGGTGCTTAAAAAGAGCACTTTAGGAGGAAATCAAATGTAAACAGAGATCGAGAATAAGATAGCTGAGGGAAGAGGATAAAAATACGAAATTCTTCCAGTAGATGGTTAGTGTTAGATGGAGGAAGAATTGCATCCAGCTTCTTCAGGTTGATGGAGAATCGGTGGAAAACAGATGTGATATTTGTGTGGAAATCATCAAGTACTTCAAGAGACTACATTCTAAGTTTTGGGGGGAGTAGGCTGGCTCCGTGCCAGCTAAACTTTGTATAATTAGATGAGGGTCAAGCTTTGTCTTTGGAAGATGGTTTAATGAGAAAGAGGTGAAGTATGCTATATGGCATTTTGTTGAAGATAGGGCCCAGGTCCTGATGGTTTTCCTATCTTGTTTTTCAAAAAGAGTCTGGAATTTGATTTAAAAGGATTTTCTCTGACTTTATTCAATTTTTTGACAGGGGTACTATCTCAAAAGATTTTGGTGTCTTTCATTAACCTGGTTCCTAAAAAGATGTTCTGGTGGAACTGAATGATCTTCGCCTTATTTGCCCAGTGGGGAACCCTTATAAAATTCTTGTTAGGGTGTTGGCTAATAGATAAAAGGTGGTTCCTAGGATTATCTCGACAAATCAAAGTGCATTTGTGATGACCGGACTTGACCCCACCCAAGGATGTTATGGTCCTCTTTGGACCCCACGTGGGCGCCCGCACGGTTTTGCTCAAAAGGCCTCATGCAATGGGAGGGGGGCGTATCTTTATAACCACTCACCTCCCAACTTGCGTGTGACTTTGGCGGTGGGTGTTACAATCCACCCCCTTAATACCAAAGTCATCCCTGGCTCTATCTTGTCACAATGAGGATCCACATACACAGGTAGACAACGTCACACAAGTAGAGCTCACACAGTCCAAGTGTTGAACCGTGTTCTGATACCACTTGTGACGACCCAACCCCACCCCACCTAAGGATGATATTGTCTGCTTTGGGCCCCACGTAGGCACCCACACGATTTTTCTCTGGGGCCTGGCCCAAAAGGCCTCATCCAATGGGAGGGGGGCTTCTCTTTATAACCACCCACCTCCCAACCCATTGGGCTTTGGCGGGTGGGTGTTACAGCATTCTTAAAAGGGAGATAGATAACTGACTCTATGGTGGTGCCGCATGAAAGTCTTCATTCAAAACTTATCTCGAGTGACTTGATATTACATGTAATGTTGGACTTCCAAAAAGCTTAAGACAGGGTGGACTGGTGCTTTCTTGACTTCGTTATGCAAAGAATAGGATTTGGCTTTAGGTAATGGCACTGGATTCGTGCTTGTGTTTCTTCTGCTCATCTTTCTATTTTGGTCAATAGGAGCCTGAGAGGTTTTTTCAAAATGGAGAAGAGTATTAGGAAAGGAGATCCGCTCTCTCCTTCTTTGTAAATGATGGTTGCAGAATCTCTCCATCTTATGCTAGATGATGTTGCAGCTTGTGGGTTGATAATGGCTTTCATTTTGAGCACATTGATTTGGATATTACCCATCTTCAATATCTCGACGATACTACCCTTTTCCTCAAGGCTGACAAGGATGAACTAAGTTTGATGGTGGTTATTCTCCCGTGGTTTTAGGTTTGCTCGGGTCTAAAAATTACTTTCAACAAAAGTGAGATGATGAGGTCATTTTGGATTTCATACCTGTGTGGAACCAGCGGTTGTTGTGGGATGTAAGGTCTCTAGCTTTCCTACTTCTTACCTTTGTCTCCTTGCAATTGGTAAACCTAGAAAGAGCTGCTGAGACAAAGTAATTGAGAAAATAGAGAAGAGATTATCTGTATGGAAAGGTAAGCATCCATCGATTGGTATAAGGATCATTCTTATTAAGTTTGTATTTTCTAGTCTCTTGGTTTATTTCCTCAGTGCTTTTCGGTGCTTAGAAGTTGTCATTAAGAAGATGGAAGTATTCAAAAAAGATTCTTATAAAATGATGCTCTCGATAAAGGTAAATTTCACTTGGTTTTGTGGAATCAGGTTTGCAAGCTGGTGGAAGAGGGGTCCTAGGGATTAGGTCGATCCGTTGCTTTAATATCACCTTGCTTGGGAAATGGTTGTGGAGAATGTAGGTTAATTCTGAGAGTTTATGGAAGGAAATCATTTATCAAGAAGTATGGCTTGTCGAGAAATGGGTGGAGGTTCCCATTGGATCCAAAATGAGTTTTTGGGATTTTAGAGGTCTTTGTTCCGTTTCTACAACTTCCATAAAGAATATTAGATACAATTATTTCTTTCTAGGATCGAGGTTTCATTCCGGCATGATAAGTGGGTGCATGAGTCTCTATTGGCCTCTAGATTCCCCAATCTTTACTCTTTTGCTTCAAATAGAGTTGTGATGTTCAAGGATTGTTCCGAAAATCAACATGATCATGTCGTATGATGTCCCCAATTCAGAAGAGAGCTTGAAAATTGGATGGTGGATGGTGGATGATGGAGGGTGCTAATGGATATTGTAAAACGGGTTTGTGTAATAGGGTGTGGAAATGATTGCAGAATTTGGTAATCAGAAATCCATCGGAAGTTTAGTGTCAAATCTTTCTGTAGAAAGTTAATGTGTTTTGGTGATGATCTTCGTGTCCATCCGAATATTTGGAAGAGTACTGGCCATCTCTAAGTTAAGAAGTTTGGTTAGATTCCCTGGTTGGACAAGGTGATCACTTAAGAAACCGAAGGGTGATAATCGTTATTGCCTGTACTCTATAACTATAGCATGTGAAGAAAACAACCCAATCTAGGTTGATTGTTTCAGAAGACTCATGCAAGGGAGATATTTGTAGTCTCTCCAATAGAAATGACTAAGATTAAATGACTTAAGATTGTAAAGCTTAATCGATGGAATGAGAAGCCAGAATCAGATCTATGTTTCATTTTTATCCATTAGGCTTTACAATCTTAGATTATACATATAGAAATGGCCTATGAAGTCGGTCTTTTGTACACATCAATTAGGGATGGAACTCGGATTAGCTTGGCCAAGTTTTGGGCCTCTTAGAACCTAGACCAGTCCCAGATTAACTACAATTAGTCAAACTCAAGGTCTGGCCTGAATTGAATTTCTAGGGATTGAACCCGATTTAAAGCCCAAAATGTGTATGTGGGTTTGCTTATCTCGACTTAGGATTAGTTGAGCATAAAATAAATACCTTTTGTTTTATTCTATAAATTATAAATAATATGTTACATAAAATATATATTTATAATATGTGACTAAAATTCAAACTCCGGTCCAACTCAATTAGAATTCTAATTTTAGCCGTAAAAATTAGCCCAACCCTTAGCCTATATCAACAGAACCTCAATGTCTTCAAGTTTTTTTCGAACGGGGCTTTGATTAAGCTCAATTTAGGGTTTTTCTAGGGCAGAGAGACATGAAGTCAGTATTCAAATTTAGTAACAGGACCGGACTTCAGGGGCCTGTCCACCCTAGGAAATGCCTATGTTGGGCATAATGAAAGCCTGCTTGAAAAACCCAAGGAGGATCTACCCCCAAATTTCTTTTTAATGAAGAATAATCACAAATATGAACATCATTCAAAAAAATGACAAATACGAATTGTATAGTTATATTATAATTTTAATATGAGTTTATCACTTATCTGTAAATCAAATTTAGATGTTGATCATTAGAACGCGGCTAGTATTTGAGCCTGATAGATAAATCCTATTACTAAATGAGCGACTATGTTTCTCTGCCATATTCAGTTGGAACAAGGAATGCAGGCAAATCAACCCCCTCCATGGGATGCTAATACGCTTGCTCTGGATTATAGGCGACAGCACGCTCCAGAAGCTCTCCAAATCGGGTAAGTTGTTTATAATTCATGTATATACAAGAATATAATAAGGTTAGCGAATTGAATAATTCCTTTTTCTAGAAGACAAACAACTCTAATAAGTTTCTCAAAGTAGATTCCCCAACTAGCAGGAGGGAAGTGATATTATCATTTGACTATATGACTTTAGTTTTTTAAAAGGAATGGTTTATAATAATTGAAATTTCAAAAGACACGATTTTATAGTTAAAATAGGGTTGAACCTTAATATAAAGGGGATAGAGTGAGTGCCTGGACCCCGTTTCAAGAGGCAGAAGTCCTGAGTTCTATTTCCACTCTTACCCAATGGGCCACTCTCCATTGAGTTACCCGGTGAGTATGGGGAGAGAGACTTGTACATGTCTGATAATTAGTCGAGTACTATAAGAAAGATAAAATTTTGGTTTAAAAAAAAATAGGGTCGAAACTTCAAATAATTTTATCCGTGTGACCTATATTTACCTCCATCTATCTAGCCTAATATGACTGAAGATGAGCAATCTCCTTAAGGTAGCCTCCTAGAGTGATCCTAGTGCTACCACTTCATGTATTTGACAATAGCCGAAAAAATGTGCGTGTCACATTTTTATATTTATTGAATAATCATGAATGAGTTAAAATCAAACTTTTAATAACATCTATTTATTATTTATGGAATATAGATATTTTTTAGTACTTATTATCACTTAGTAATAAGTGAAACTCATGAAAGATTTGGTCAATCTAGGCCTTCTACAGTTAGATTGACCAGAAGTGGGTCACTAGTGGATCAAAGAAAGTATTGAGATTTGATTGATGACATATCTTAGTCCAAGGACGGCTCTTCAACTCACTGATCTTCGATCATATGGCTTGGATCAAAGTATATCGTGTGACCCACCTAAGATAATCGATGATCATGAATTCAAATCCAACA
This sequence comes from Chimonanthus salicifolius, assembly GCA_013350335.1. Taxonomy (NCBI): domain Eukaryota; kingdom Viridiplantae; phylum Streptophyta; class Magnoliopsida; order Laurales; family Calycanthaceae; genus Chimonanthus; species Chimonanthus salicifolius. The sequence goes on along the minus strand of CM023535.1, from coordinate 19,598,339 downwards.
TAACTTTTGGATCATTAAACAGACATGTGGATGAAAAGATATAAGTTGTGGCTCAATCATGAATGCTCAATTAGCACAAGTTTAGGTCCATGTCTAAGAATCAGACGTTATACTTCCATGACAACTTACAGATCAACAATTGAACGTGTGGATTGAAAGATTATCTCTTACCTAAAAATACATCTAAGAGTTCTAATGACCTAGTTGAATAGTCTCTTTATTACTTCAGTTGAGCCATGTGGGGAGTAGAAACCAAGTATGTTCAAGATGTGAAACTGTGTAGCACTTCTCCGTGTATGCTGCATGGGCAGTCACCCTTCAGGAATTCAGAAATATCTCTATATTTGTCATCTTCCGTGCTTGAAAAAAATGCATTGATCTTCCTCAAGTTCTTAGCGGGTTCTTTGACAGCTCTTTGTTTGTTTCTCTGGACATTTACTTTACCTATTCAGCCACTAGGAAAATGAGAGTAACGCTGGCTCTCAATGTGCAGTATATACCAGGTATAGGCTTGTACTCCATTCACACGTATTTGTATACCTCATTCAATGGAATAGACTGATTTCACTCATTCTATCACTGGCAATGCCTGCAAAATTAGGCAGACTGTTTTGTAATGGAATCTTTACCTGATTCTTACAGGAAGGAAAACACCTTTTAGAATGGGGTGACTGGTGAGTTTAACTTAGTAGCAACTCTTAAAATGTAGTGAGTTGTAACTCAGTCTATATAGTTTGTGAATAATTACAACTAAAATAGTGGTCCAATCAAAGGTGCAATTTGGGTTGTGCTTGATTCAAAGACTATTGATCAGACTCAAAATATAAGTGGACTAATCTAACCTATTCAACATATGGGTTCATTTCAGATCAAAACTCAGTTTTAGTTTGGTCCTGATTAGTTCAAACTTTGTATCGCTCAACCTGCCATAATTATCCGAACTGTCTTCATATAATATATTCTATATGTTTATTTAATCATTTTTAGAGACTTAACTCTTTGTTAATCATAGAGACTTATTTCATGAATGACACTTAATTTGAAATATGAAATATGTCAATAATGTACATAGATCCAGTTAGCTATTATACAAATTGACCCATGACGCAATTTAACTCAACCCGAATTAGTTGGCCCGAATTAAATACGGTTTATGGTTTTAAAAATGCTTTGAGTAAAGAGTGATTTAGTAGAGAAATGAAATCTGAGTTGGGTCAAAGGTACTAACCCCAGTGAATGACTTGCATTCTACAAACCTTCCTGACATGAGATACATCTCTGGCTTGATTAAGCTCCAACTGGCATAACTATCCAATCAATTACAATGTAAATTCCAACCTTTACTATTTCTTCATGAACAAGTGCTCTAAAACTTTCCTGCAACATTATAGCACAATTTCCAGCTATTATTGCTATTATTTTGTTTTGCAGATATCAGCCTGATCAAATGGCTGCAGCAGGGCCGAATGTGAATAACTACATGCCAGGATGGCTTGCATGATTTATGCTTGGGATAATCTTGTTCTTTATGGCCAGTTATGGATTGTGATCTTAATGCAAAGGTATTCTTCTCTAGGACATCAGCTTCTGTAAATGATGGTGTACTTGCTTTTATAGATGTGAACTTTAAGAGGGTTCTGGATTTTGGTTTCTTTTGGAAAAAAACAAACCATTAGCTCTTGAGAACAGTATGCAGGAGCATTTCTCTGTTAATGTTAATGTAAATCGCCAATGTTTGGATACCAGATGTTAAGATTAAGAACCGTTTGTTGTAAAACTGTGTATAGTAATCCCTTCCACGGACTTTCTCACAAGGGGTACTTTGGGTTATTCACTTGTCAAAAAACAGTTCTTGAAAATTTAAATGAATGATCAAATCTAACCTTTAGAGTTGATTATTTCACCCTATCTCGAGACTAATTAAAGGTAATGAATGACCAAAATGAAGCAGGACTTTGGTAGATGACAATGCAAATACTCAATGTTCCATTAATGGGTTTTCAGTTCAACCGTTATGCTAGTTTCATTTAAACCTCAGCGAAATTGGATTCAACTTGATCTCAACTGACTCATTTTAGTAAATGACCCTCTGCGACCAAGTAGCATCCTTCTTCCCACCATTAACTGCTGCCAATGCTGAAAAAAGTAGTGACTTCTGCTCAGAATGTTTAATCAATGATTCCATATTCTTTCCTAGGAATACGACCATGTGCTGACTGCAACCATGTTTTCTCAGTAATAAATAATTACAGACGTGTAATAATTTTTGTCTACAGTACTTGCCAATGAGTAACTTTTATGGGGTGACAATAATGTGAAACCCACCTTAACCTAAACGATACTTCTCTTTCCCCTCACATCTACAGTTGGGGCAGCAAAGAAGTTCCATATTAATTGTGAAAAGAGAGATTTTAGTGTTAGAACTTGGCTTTCAGTCCAAAAGACTAGTCTAATAGGTGGAATGACTCAGTCTCATATAAGTCCTTAAGTTTTCTTTCATAATAGGTATAGGACTCTCATTCGCACTCCAACAATCACTCCTCGAATGAGGCTCTCTAGCAGATAGAATGTAGCAAACCATCCTGTTCGGTTAGGGGATCCTTGAGTGCACATGTTGTGACTTGGAGACTTAGATCTGATACCATTGTTAAGACTGGGCTCGTAGTCCAAAAGACTAATCTGATAGATGGAGTGACACAGCCCCATATAAGTCCTTAGATTTCACTCTCACAACCAATGTAAGACTCTCATTCGCACCCCAACATTTAAAAATTTATAAAATATTTAGGTCACTCCACCTAATGGGTTAGCCTTCTGAGCTAGATACCTAGTCCTAATAAGTGTTATTAGAGCTATATCTCCAAGCCAATACATGTGAACTCTGGGGATACCCTGGCCGAACGGGATGGCCGACTATGTTCTATCCGCCCGAGAGCCTTGTTCGAGAGAGAGGGGGGTTTGAGATTGTTGGTGGAGTGAACAAGTTCTACCGTGGTTGTGAAGTGGGAGATTTAGATAAAAATGACTTGGGTACTCCACCTAATAGACTAGCTGTTTTAGTATCCTCCAACTCTATGAAGTTTATACCATCATACAAAACCAAATCTTCAATACATAAAACACACAAATTTATTTATTCAAATAAGGCGATTTTATAATTATTCTATTCAAGGAATGATGTCTCAAACTAAATCATTCATGAGAGCCCATATCCATACTGCAAATATTTATTCAACAAGCATACAAGATATTCTATATTCATTTAAATAATGACTTTTCAAATCCAACGAAATTAACCTTTTATATAAAAAAAAAATATCATACTATAATTGTCACCTACATGCGACGTTGCCCAGGTGAAGATTAGTTCATAGAGATTGAGTTAAAGGTGAGAACAATAAATCCAAGACGACCTGAGTCACCTGACTTACGTATGATTTTAATGGACCTGCTGCTCATTGTCTGGAATTCAACGAAATGATTTGTCAACATACATTTGTCTCTTTCATCTCTTCATCATTTGTCTCTGATTGCTTGAAGTCTCCAAATTCCAATAGATCATACACTTCTTCTCGCTTTTACAATTGAATCATTCTATGCATCCTTTTCTATTTCACCGGAAATGATTTCCACAAATAAGAATACACAAGTTCCAACTCCAATAAGCTGTACAACAAAACAACACGCCATTGAGTTTTTTTAAAAAAAATTATGGAAAAGTTGTTAAATACTTCCAATTCGAGCTATTGATCCGAAATTCTCTATCCAACTCGACTAGAATTTTAACCTGACCCGTATTCTAAAGTTATTTTAACCTAATTTTAGCTGGGTTGGATCGGATAGTGTCGGATCGGGTCGGATCCAAATTCCATGTGGGTTTTTATCTTCTCAACCCGACCCGACCCTAATAGTTTCTCGGGGGCCTTAGGCGGCTACCTACTCCGCCTATATTTTGTAAGCTTATTTAACTAGTTTCTATTCAAACTTAAGCTCTAAGATCATGACCCAATAAATATGTTTCCTCTTACAAATTCATTTTAAGAGACAAATTAGTGCGAACTTTATTCTTAGTGCAATAAATTTATTTTGAATTGTATCTTAATTATTTAAATAGGGATAGTTAAATATAAGAGGCTTGACTATAATAAAGTTTAGAAATGTTTTATGTAAAGTGGAAATTGACTTTAAAATGTATGAAAATTGTCTTAAATAAGTCGTGAGATAGTTAAAGTATGTCATAAGTCATGATGTATAAAAGAAATTTTGATAAATTTAAGTCCTAAATATCTACTATCTAATAAAGAAACAACTCTATCTTAAGAGAGAATTGCTTTATCAATTACCATAGAATACTGATATCCATATCAATTCTCAAATCAAAATTTCAAATTTCAATTGACGATTGTTGAATATGCCTACCCATTTAAAATTCGATCTTTTTGCAATTGGATATTTTTCTATTTTAAATTAATAACTTAAGTAATTTCTGTAATTTCAAATTTGGAACTTATATAATTAGCACTTTTAAAATCCATTGTCGTCTAGTCTGGTTAGGATACTTGTTTTCATGACTCAACTCACATGGGTGTAGTTCAACTGGTTGCCTCCCACCTCAGAAAAAAAGAGGTTATGGGTTTGAACTCCATGGTCTAACTTTTGTGTACTTTAGGGATAGTGGACTCATCCGTAGATAAATGTTTTAGTAGAACCGTGTGTGAGTTTCCCATACATTAATAAATTAAAACTTATATTTCAATTTAATAAGTCCCCACTTACCATTCACAACCCACTTGCTGTAGATGATATAAATTACCCAACATCAACAGGTGAGGAAGGAGAGAGAGGGAGTACATTTCCACCAGCTTCAGTCAATCTCTCTGTTGGTATTTGATACAAATGGTGGTGACGGCGACAGCGGGAGAAGACAACACAGAGCACATGGTGGTGGACGGTGGACGGTGGTGGTGATTGGTGAAGACTGAAGAGATACCATAATTCAGTAATCTAATTTCTAAGAGAAAAATTGGTGTCCAATCCAAGTCCAGTCAGAAGGCGTGTACATTTATTCATTCATTCATGACAATCCAATGAAGTGGCGTGTACATTCATTCACATCTCATGGCGATGTTGACGGCCACTTATGCCTGACAATCCATCTGTTCTCAAATAGTTTCACTGCTGTCCTCACTCTTCTTCAGTCTTCACCCATTTAATGCTCCATTGCATTGCCACTCTGCCACCCATACATCGACAGGACATCCTTAAAAGAGACTTTGAATTCTTTGATGGTATTAGGCCGCGTGGCAGACTACTTGACGTTGATCGGGTCATCGAGATCATATGTCTGACGTTATCTACTGATAATATCCTCGACATTCGTGAGACCACAAATCAAAATTAATTGCGAAGAGTTTGAGGTATCTTCTACTATCACGTCCGGCAGACTCTGATTTGAAGACTTGGGTTGTTTTGATAAGCTGTGGTAATGTTAAAGTTTCGATTTAGAAGAGTTATCTTTAGTTACGAGATTTAAAGTATTGTTTATTTTATCGTTTTATTATTGTACGAAAGTATTTTAAAAAATTTAGTAATTGGATCAGTGATTCGGTCAGTGATCGAGTCAGTGATGCAATTGTTGTTCTGTATAAAAACACAGTCTCAATTAAATAAATTTCAATGATCCGACGAGCAGATTAGTGAACCGATTTATATCACAGTGGAAGGGTCAGTGATCTGGCGAGCCAATTCGAAGGATTCGGCGAGATCGATTTGAAGGGCAAAATGGATAATATAGTAAAATCTGTGTCGGGTTACACAAAACTCCCGTAGGAGGATTGCTACCCTAGATTTATTATATTGATAAAAATTAAATTTATTGAATTATATTATTTTATATATTTAAAATTTAAAATAAGTTTTTAAATATATTTTAATCTATTACTAATTAATTCAACAGTAAAAATGCTATCAAATAAAAAATACAAATATTTGGATTTAGGTTTTATAAAAAAAAAATAATGATAATAGATAGTATTTGATGTCGGGTGACTCTCATGTGAAATCTATATGTATGGACGTCAAAATTGCATATCGCATGTATAGTTTCTCGCAAAATATCATTTACTTATCTTTATTTCTATTCATATTAAAGGTTTTATTTTGAGAATATTTGGCAAAAATACTTTGAAAATTGTGATTTTGGATTGTAGTGCCTTCCAAAAAAAAATTTGTCAGTGTCTCGTACACGAAGTAAGACTTTTTTTTTTTTTTTTTCAACAAAAAAACCCCGCAAGCTTATAGGCACCGCATTTAGTTTGTTGCGATAATGAGTGAATAAGTGCGTTAGCACAATTATCTATTGGCTAGCGCATAAATTTATTCGCTAACACATTTAAATAAGACATAGAAGTCATTTTACTCTAATGATAAAGATATGTGTTTCTTACGTGAGTCACCTAGGTTCAATTCTTCTTAATGATAATTTTTTTTTGTATTTTTATGATTGGTATTCTGTTTTTATTTTTTTGAAAAATGAAAAAAAATTAATGGGTGTTTACTTGTCAAAGTCTTACTTAAATAAACAAGTTTGGACAAAGACAGAGTGGGCTCGGGCTTTTAAGCCCATTTATTTTTTCAGCACAAGCACAGTTAAGTCCAAGTCCGATGCGCATTGATGGGCTTTAATTAAAAGCATGAGCCTGACCCCGACAAAAATAAACGATCTTGGACAAAGTTTTTAGTCCTACAGCCCGAGCTCAGGTTTTTACTTAAAATAAATAAATAAAACACATAGTTAAAGTGGTTTTTTCTAATATTTATCAATTTTATTCACTTAAATTAATAAACAAAAATTTAAATGAAAAATATTTTTCATAATTTGTATTTCCACAATATATATTTTAATTTTAAAATAATTAAATTTACTGAGTTACGAGAGACATATTAGTGGTTTCCCGTAGTAGAGTTTACAAACAAGAGAAAGACAGTGCTAACGTTAACAGACAAAGATATGCATCAAAATCGTTGGAAAGATGTTCACATAGGTGTAGCTCAAATTATAATCTTCCGCCGCATGAAGCGGGAGGTGCCAAGTTTGAGCTCCCTTGGCCTCACTGGGTGTCTTAATGGCAGTGGATATTATCCGTGGAGGTTTTATGCTGGGTTTCTTATAGTTCCCACACATAAATTTAAAAAAAAATCATTGGACAGATACGTGATAGTTCAAAGACTCTCAAACCGAGCAGGAAGAGTTCTATTACATCTGAGAAATGATTCCATAATCATAATTGAGTTTTTGTGAAAATGATAAAAAGAATTATTCAATTATCATTTTAATGAATATGGTTAACTATTTTCCATTTTAAGGCAAAACAATTATCAATAAATCTTTTTTATATGCCAGTATATATCAACCATTGGATTTGATTTGATGGTCCACCTTTTTTTTAAATAAAAAAAAAAAAATCAAGGTATCCAAGCGTCCCATCTGAATTTTCCAGACGTCTCACCTGACTAATTGTGGAATAATAAAATGGTGTTTCTCTCTAAAGGAGAGACCATTTATTTATAAGAGAAATCAAATACATCGTCAAATTCAAATATAGTAAGATAATATAGATAATGTGGAAATCAAATCTAATCATATCTTTAACATTGGAAATCAAATCTAATCCTATCTTAACATGCCCCTGCAAGCTGAAGCATGGGAAAGAACGTGAAGCTTGTAAAACATCGAAGAATGGCACATTGACTGACCAGATAAAAGATGAGCGTGCATGATTGTAAGGATGAATTGGCAGCACATTGATTGGTTGTATAGATGAATTGGCAGTGTACTGACTAGCTACGTAGATGAATTAGCAGCGCACTGACTGGCTGCGAGAATTGGATGAGGTGGCAGTGCATTGACTGCTACAAAGATTTGTTGGAGACGACATTGGCTACAGAGTGGCTGAAGGTGGCGAGCGTCCATAAAAAAAAAATGAAAATTGAGAAGAGAAGCGGAAGAACATCAGTGGGTTGTGATCTATAGCTCCTCCCTCTGCGAGTCAGGATCCTAGGATCGAACCGCTCTGATATCATGTGAAATAATAAAATGGTTTGGCGTTTCTCTCTAAAGGAGAGACCATTTATTTATAGGAGAAATCAAATACATCATCAAATTGACCGAACCATCGGGTGCTGTTTCAAGCTTAGCCACAAAACCATGGGGATGATTCTTGCGCCAAGACTTGTGCTCCTTAGCCAAACATCCACGCGGGATGCCTCCTGACACTAATCTTTGGGACATATATAAACCTCCCAATCTGTACACACCGAGTACAAAACTAAGGGGAGTGACCCTTTTTTATAGAAGGGGTGGTCCATTGTTCTTATTAAGATGAAATCATTACTCGATGTATGTTTTAGGTTTTTCCGATTGATCTTGCAGAATTAACACTCAATTAAGTTTTATTCATTACCAAAAATGCGCCATATTCATATAAACACTTAATTTTATCGGAAGGAACCAAGATAGGATTTTTAATTTGGCAAGTAGATTGAGAATTATTAATGTCCTACTTAAATGAACCTTAATTTGTAGAAAAGTATAAATAAGAGCCACTGGGACACTCATATGCATCTTAAATTATTGACTTTTATGACTTATTTTCTACTTTGTGTGAGTTTCTTATCCTTACCATACTTGTTTCGGTGTGTTTCAAATTTTCTTTGCAATTCATTAAGTGTGTTTATTATTTGTGAGTAAATCATACATTTGAAGTTTTTTTGGGTGAGTGTAAGATTCTTTATTGATAGAGATTCATACTTGAGTCCACTATTGAGTTTAGGTTTTAATCTATCAATCCCATTCTTTTTATATCTTTTCTAGACAGATCTTGAAGAAGATTCCCTAATCCAATTTCAACTATAGAATTTGAATTTTTGTTTTTGTTTTTTTCAATTCTTTTGTATCTCCTTGGATTTGAGAGGTTGTTTGTCATTTTTCAATTCAGTAAAAGTGGAAGTGAAGAAAATTAGAATCTTTCCTCTTCTTCTATAGAACAAGGTCTCTTTGCTAAGAGCATAAAACATGAGACATTTTCATCTTCTTCCAAAGAAACTATTTCCTATGAGGGAATAGAAAAGTTAATGAAGAAAATAATAACTTTGTTATATAATAACATTTTTAAAAACATAAACAATGTGTGTTTTTAGCTCGATAAAATGTTAGAGTTTATGATGTATGGTTGATGATGATGATATGGAGGGCGGAAATGAGTAAATCTTATATTGAGAGTGAGAGTTGAATCCAGAATTTACCACAACTTATTAGGGTCAGACGGTGGAAGATGGCAATCGATTAATCAAATATGTAGCAGCTTGAAAAGCATGATCCCAATAAATGAATGGGAACTGAGAGTCTGACATTAATGATAAGCCAATTTCAACAATATGACAATATTTTCTTTCATAGCACCATTTTCTTCGAGCATATCAGGATATGAAAGGCGTTGAGCAATGTCAAGTATACTAAGCAATTTTTGAAACGCCTTAGTTGTGAATTTCCCCCGTCATCTGATTGGAGAGACTTAATTTTGAGCTCAAACTAGGTTTTAACTTGAGTTTTAAATTAAAAGGGTAATGATTTTTGCTCTCTTATTTTTTCTATAGTGCTCACTTTTTTTTTTCCCTAGAAGGAAGGGCAACTTGGGAAATTCCTTTTAAAAGGGTGTATTATAGAAGAAAGGACAGCGATCCTCCCACGAGCATTTTGTGTAACCCGACATGGGTTTTCATGTATTGTCCATTTTGCTTTTCGAATCGGCTCGCCGAACATTTTGCTGTAAGCAATTCGAAGGGTTCGGCGAGCCGATTCGAAGGGCAAACTGGGAATATTGTAAAACCCGTGTCGAATTATACAAAATACTCATAGGAGGATCGCTACCCTAGAAGATAATGAGGATGCAATTTCAATTTAGATTTAAGAAGGGTATTAGATAGTACCCATTTATACCCTATCATCCAATTTCAATTTAGATTGGATTAATGGCTTTGCCATTTACCAACGAGAGAACAAGAGACTAAATGGGCATCAAAAGCCTGAGATTGAGTCTCTATGGATTGATATTTTTTATATATTGAGTCCATTAGAACCGGAAGAATATGGAGAATACAAAGAATTCTCTTCATCCATCTCCTTTTGTATTTTTTAGTAAAATGAATTGTATTGATGATATCAATCCTCACCATTAAATTCTTAAATTTGTAATCTAGGTATCTAGATCCTAGTAGATGAAAATTGCTTCCTCAATATTGTCTTACAGTATTATGATAAATTCAATCCTTCGAAAATTTCTCTATTTTAAAATGCTAATTCATTTTAAAAAAAATTAAAAATATAAATATCGGCCGAGATATCAACTGAGCCCATGTCGATATTTATTTTTTTTAAAATAAAAAATAAAAATCGGTCGATATTCGGCCTAGATCTCAGCTGTATTGGTCGAACTTTTCTCTCTCTGATCGATACTATACGTATCAGCCGAGATATATCGGCGTTCGAAATCTCGATATATATCTGCCGATATGCACAGTATCAGCCGAATTTTTAACCCCTGTTCGGAACACTGGTGTCAAAATCAATTCTCTTGTCAATGCCCATTGATAATAAAATCATTAGTTTAATTTGAGACACACGAGTAATATACAGATCATGGAATGTTTAGACACACTTTTCAATAATGCAGCTCTTGTCGGGCATATTAGGAAAGGTTTAACTGCAGGAAAAGGTTGGATATGAACAAAATTTTGCAATAATTTTAAAGATTATATTGTTCTAAAATTATCATTATCAACTCATTTAATTTGAAAGTTAATTTTTTTATTTAGATTTGACAAATTATTTTTACGAATTAACTATCCTATCTGATGAGCATAGGACTTGAACCGACAACCACTAAACTATAATAATTTGTTATACTACATGTTCTTATCCTCATATTGTCTTAAAGTCTTTATACCAGGTATTAGTGCTCTAATTAATATTAAAAATATGGTATTTTTGAAATATCTGACGTGGATTTCACTAAAAAATTTAATTTTAAACATTTTTTTTAATGTACATGAACTGTGGTATGAAAAGTTAGACATTTGAAATGAAAGTGCTGCCTACAATTTTGAGGCTGCAAGTGATTGTCTACATGCACTTATGGGGATCTAACGGTCTATAAAAATATTTTTGAGGGGGAATGTCTAACTTTTTACTAAATGTTTAACATTTACGTAATTATATAAATTTTAAAGTTATGTCACTAAAAATTTTTTAAGTCATTTTTCTAATTAGTAAATGTGGACATCTTTTTTTAATTGAAGGGCCATTTCTTTTTTCTTTTTCATTTTTTTTATTGATACTTATTAATTTTATATAAGTTGTTACAAAATTATTTATTTTACATTAACATTGAATGGACGTTTGCGTTAAGATAAATATTACAAGAATTAGAATGTAGAATATTGTAAATTAATCTAAAAGAAATATGTTCATACGTGAGAAAATCATCAAATGAAATTGAAAAAAAAAAAAAATTGTAAAAAATAAAACCATTCCACATTACTAGACATGCTTGGTTATTAGGCATTAAAATATAATAAAATACAATAGCCACGGACCAAGGTGGGCTTCGGATCATTAGGGCTTAAGTTAACTTGATTAAGTTATTGACCAACAGAGCCCAGTTTCAATTTTGTAAGCCAAGCCTAGGCCATGACAAATTTACTCTTATAGGATAAAAGTTTTTTTTTTTTGAAGACCCATGAAAAACTTCAGACCCACTCTAACTTACGCCTCAGCCGTAGCCCTCCTAAATCTCCTGGGAGAGCGTTATGGGATAAAAGTATATGGACAATATCCATAGTCTAGAGTACAATATTGAACGATATTATTTTATTAAATAACAATTAGGCCAATACTACTACTTCCTATTGGGTGGATTCTTGAAAACATAAGGCATGGGCTCAACATGCTTTAAAATTGCTCTATCCATTTATGCCTGAAATTGATGTCAGTTCTTATAGGCGTGGGCAGGATTGTGGCCCTAATCTTAATTGATGGTTATGGTGGTCCATGCTCAACAAGCCTGAAATGAAGGTTTTTTTTTTTCTTAACATGTGTGGCTGTTCTTATCAATTCAAAAGTTTTTTTAGCATTTTTTTCCTTCATTTTTACTAAGGTGTTCACGTCTTTTAGAGCATTTAATTAATCCTTAAAGTATATGGAAGTCTCCCTACGAATATACACCTGATAACTCTATGCGGCAAGTCTTGAGTTCAAGCAGGGTTAGAAATCTCAGCCGATACACATTTTATCGGCCGATATGGCCGAGATCTCGCCCATATCGGCAATACACATTTAAGCAACCCCTTTTTCAAAAAAAAAATAGGAGAGAGATATATCGAGGCCGATATCTCAGTATCAGCAATTTTTTTTAACCCCGGGTTCAAGTCACTCTCAACACAAAAGGGCCACTCTCCATAGTGATAGATAGGGAGGTTTACACATATCTCCAAGGGTTAGGTGCTCTAAGAGGCCGGGACACCTTGGTCTTAAAGAAAAAAAAGATAACTCTATGAAAAGTGGTCTTTTAGGGTAGAGTGGAATTAAAACTCAGAACTCCCGCTTTGTAAGGTGAGTCCCCGACCATCACTCCAACCCCTTTAGATTTAGTATCCTATTTTTCCTGGAAATCAAATAGAATGGAACATCTCTAAACGATATCCATCCCATTCGTCATTATAAATACTTAACTTTTATCAAGAAATTATTTAAAAGTTAGAAATTAAAGTGATGCATTATTTGAATGAACTTTAACTTCAGATAAGTTTGTATTTTCATCTTATTGATTGGGCCACCCTGAGAAGAAGGGTAGACTTATTGGAGAGTGACGACCTTATTACAAGGAAAAAAAAAAAAAAGAATGCTAATTGGAAGTGGGATCAACAATTTTTTTTTTCAACACCATTTTTATTCATTGGCCAAAGATAACCAACATTTATTATTTATGATATCAATTTTTTTTAATGAGGATACCAAATTTACTCTTGGGTGGCCATTTAAACACTCGACTTATCCGTTAGGAGGCACCCTTTTTCGAAATTTAGGATCAAATTACCATTTTGCCCTTTCGATTTTGAAAAATCTTTCATCATCCGAATGAACATCAGAAGGGCAAAATAGTTATTTCACTCTAAATTTCGAAAAAGTGTCTCTCCTAATAGAAAATTCGAGTGTCTAAATGACTACCCTTTACTCTTTAGTCTTTACATTAATAACATTTCTTTTTCTCTCTCCTTACCATCTTTCTTTATTTCATTGCCTTTTTATTTTACTCAATCCACATTTCTTCCTTCCCACTCCACCCATTTTACCATTAGAGCCCAATTTCTCATTTCCTTTCTCTTTCAAATTCTCATATTTGATAAAGTATTAGGTGTGACAGGTTGCATGGATTGTATCTGATCTATTACTATTTTTCTTAATTTTCATTAGTCTTACTAAAAAACTATCAGATTGAAAGAAGACTACATAGTTCAATAGAACCAAAGTTCAACTAAACATTCAAATTTTAAGTACTCAATTAGTGATCAAAATCAGTATATGTTTGAAAAAAAAAAAAAAAATCAAGAATGTTTAGTTACTTCGATAGTTAAGATCATGTGATTAAAAATTGAATTTGTGATTAAAATTTAGTCCACTTTTTAACTCATTAAATCATATTTCAATCAATCAAACATAAAAAAAAAACTCAGAAATGAACCGGGATTGACCAATGCAACCGGGTACACTTGATCTACTCTCCTCATCTTCACCATGATTTTGGGTGATTGGAAATTTGGAATGTCTTACAGTAGCAGGAATTATCTGCTGTGAACCCCTTTAGAATGAATTTCTATGAACTCAAAAGCGAGACAATCAAGGAAAATTTTAAATAACATAAGCCATTATAAAAGTGACACAGATTTAAGTGTCAAATCAATAGATTTTTTTTTTCTTTCATCAATATAGGAGATCATTAAGAATGAATGTTAAATTTTAATTATTTTAAATATATTAAGAATTTTCGAAATCCTTTGAAAATAAAAGATAAAAAACAGATTAACATGTGGGTCAATGGGCAAGAGTGGACCTAGATCTAGACCTCATGGGTCATGCTAATTGGATTCCGTACCTAACCTAAATTTGACATTGGTTTTTGATATTAATAACATATAGATATTTTAATTTTTACCAAATATATGCAAGATGTATTTATTATTATTATTATTATTATTATTATTATTATTATTATTATTATTATTATTATTACAGCATGAATCAAACTCAAATAAACTTTGTAAAGGGTCTATAAATAGAAATCTGATCCTAATCTTTGGATTAATTTAACTTTACAAAGGATTTAAATTTATGTCCATTGGCTAAGTTGGGCTTGCGCAATACAAAGCTTATAGGATAATGAACATAATTATCTTTAGGTGGTTACACATTAACAAGGTGAATTGTGTAGAAATGGCAGGAATAGGGAGTAAAGTTTTATTCAGGGGTTTAAAATTTGGTATCGGCTGATATATCGGCCAATATTTTTCTCTCTCCTTTTTTTTTAAACAAAAATGGCCGATATCGACCGATATGATATGGCCGAGATATCATATCGGCCCCCTAGTTTTATCCATATCTAATTATTCAAATCTTATGATCTTTTATACCTTATCTAATAATAGTACAAAATTAGATGGAAGAATTTCTCCAAGATTCTTTTATCCACTTAAGAGCTATGCATGTTACATTTAATGAGTGGATTAACTCTTAAAGATATATTTAAAATAAATCGATTAGGAATAATTTAAAAATAGTCTCAATAGAAAATAAATTAAAACGAAACTTGCTTAAGGTGGTTTGGATCAATGTCACAAATATCTCAAATATTTTCAAATTTACCATGTTTTTATCGGCAAAATACCAATTGCTGTTAATATCCCGAGATTCATCGGCACTGAGGTAAATTCTAGATAAATTCACGATAAATAGTAATATCACGATAATATCTCGATAATTTTTTGATAAATTCCCAGTAAAATACGGATAAATTCCATGTTGATGTTTTTATTTATTAGTATTTTTGTTTATTATTTTTAAATATTATATTTTCTGTGAGATTTTCCCATTAATATTTCGGAAAAAATCCAAGAATTTGAACATATCCTGATATTATCAATATCCATGAATATCCCAACAACGGTATTTGTGACTGTAATACCCTGCCCCAGTTTAAGCGTGTTTTAACTTAATAATCCTGTTTAGCCGGTTAATATCGAGGATTATAGTTAGGGCTTCGAGGAAAGCCCAGGTTTGGCCCAATCTGAGCTCAAAAACTCAGTGATCCAGCTCGCCCAGCTGGAGGGGCATTTTGGTAATTTACCACTTTTAGTTATTATTTTATGAATATTGTTGATATGTGTATATTATTGGTAAATAATGTTCTCCTAAATAAAGGATTTGTATTTCTGATTTTAAAATGAATTTATTTTCAGAAAATGGTATTTAAATCTCGCCTGTCAAAACCCCAAAAGGGAGTATTAATTATTTTAAAGGGTTTTGAAAATGAAATAAAATTTGAAATTAGTATTTTATGTTAGACCATTTTACGAATGGTCTAGTTATTTTATTTCACCTCAAAATGATGTCTCTAAATTATTTATTTTAACAATTGTTTATTTAAGTAAATAGTATAAATTTATATTTTTATTTAAATAAATGGTTTTTAATAAGAGATAAATTCCAAAATTTTTATGGTAGTTAAGATTTTTAAAATCCAACATATCTGTAAGGTTCGATCAAAATTTTTCAGCCTCTAAAAACATGTTTTAGTTAAAAATCAGATTTTTATTAAAACTAGGGGCTTTTTGCAAAAATTGGAAAATGTAAAGGGCTGATTTGCAAACCCTGAATCCGGCACTTTAGCAGCGTCAGCCACCACCGCATGCAGCCGCATGCAGTGGCTGCTCGGCCCAGTTTTTCTGGCCATTTTCCTATAAAAGGAACCCTCGGTCTTCAGTTTTCACTCCCACTCCTTCTCTTCTCTCTTAAGCTCTCTATTTCCATCCGATTCCCTCTTTGTTTTTCTATTTTTTTTCACCCGTAAGCTTTTAGGGAAAATTTTCAAAAGACCGGATTTCAACCCAGGAATTCAATTCAAGGTAACCACTCCATTCCCATTTCAATTTCGATCAATTTTGAATCAAGAAATTTTGAATTTTGCTCTGTTTTCAGTGAGAAAAATGATTTCAAAGTTTAAGGAAAATTTTAGGGTTCCTTCTATCAGTGAGCTTCCGGTGTTAAGATCGAATGGCATACTGAGTTTCAAAGCTCCAAACCTCTCCCTATGGAAAGAAGACTCCCGGAGGAATCCATCTGACCGGTCAGATGTAAAAATCGAATCCGGGAAACGCTCTATTTTTCAAATTCGTTTGTCATATTTTCCCGTTGTTCACTGTCTGTTGAAGACAGTGAACGGGAGGAAGAAGAAGAAGAAAAAAAAAAAAGAAAAAAAAGAAAAAAAAATATTTTTATTTGATATTATTGTTGCTTGTGATTTTTAATGTTGGTTCCCATTGAAAAAATAATAATAATAATAAATAAATATTATTATTTTATTCAAAAAAAAATTATTTGATATTATTGTTGCTTGTGATTTTTAATGTTGGTTCCCATTGAAAAAAAAATATAAATAAATGATTGAATAAATAAATATTATTATTTTATTCAAAAAAAAATTATTATTTTGTTAGATTATGTGATGTGATGATTAGTACCCCTTTTTGTTAATTAAAATTGTACTAACCCTTTTCTCTTATTATTTATAGTGTAAATACTATTTGTATCTGCTTCCAGGCCGACCCTATTGGTCGAGCACTGAGTGATTCACTTTCAGGCCGACACTATAATCGGGCACTGGGTGACCTTGAGGTCTAACTCAAAATGTCAGGTCTAGTCCTATCCATAAGACAGCCGAGAAGTGACCCGAGAATCTAGACCTAACTCAATAAGTCAATCTGGTCAATGCCCAGAAGACAATATGAGTTTTAGACTGAGCCCATTTTTATTTATTATTATATTGTGGATTATGATAATTTAAAAAGGATAGAAACCAATTAGGAACTCAATTCCATGAACCCTAAATACTTTGTGGGAAAACGTATGATTTCCAAAAACTACGTATGTGTACGTATTTGTTATGTATATTGATTGTGCACTTGTGTGTTGTTTGAACAGAGACTGCGTAACCACACAATCACGGTGAGGGAACTTAACTTTGCAGATTTTGTAAACAGGTTTTATGATGAGATGAGTATTGAGTAATGAGTGGTTTCAATTTTGATGAACCCACTCATGTGCCTATACATGATGCACTATGGTAAGGGTGCTAATGATGATTGTGATGTTACGATGTTGATCGTATGAGTATGTAATACTGCTTCCACGTACCTGGGCTATTGAACCAATATCGGCCATATGAGAGATGGTTTATGTCTACTGGACCATGGGCGGACCATGCTGTCACCAGTTGCTGACTTGAGGATGTCAGTATCGGCTAAGTCAGAGCTGGAGATTTACTTGTAAGGATGTATTTTGACCATGCCGGGACTTAATACTGGTCTCAGCGTAGTCGGCAGGCGTTACAGTGGATAATGGCAGTCTTTGATGATGTTGATGTATTACTTGAGATTATGCTTTTTGTTATCGAGCATGTGATATTATTAAACTATTGCTAACCTGTTATGTTTTTACTTAAACTGTATTGTTATATTTCCTTCATTGGGTTAGTTAGCTCACCCCACTCACCTTTCAGGCGATGAGCCCGAGGAGAAGGACCCTCTTTATCAGGCTTAGGATGGATAAGCTGAAGCGGTGTTTCGGAATTCTCCCTGAGGGGAATGCCCTTATCTTTTCTTCTTGGTTCTTGAAACCATTTGCTTTTATTAAATACCAGATGTGGTACTTAATTTATTTCAATGTGATGTATTAAACCGTTTGCCTCTGTAGTGGCTTGAGACTATGTTTTGAATGTATGAATGAATGGTTGGAGTCGATTGTTCATGATATTATGTTGATGTTATAATTATGTCTCTTTTGTGGGGTAGACTTATGGTATGTGTTTGAGTCCACATGTTGGGATCATGTGTGACCTTTGAGCTTAACCGTTGATCCGCCCCAGTTAGAGTGCTCGTGTTAGTTTATCTTTCAAAAAAAATAAAAAAATCAGTCGCGTTCCGGGCCCACCCTTTGGGTCGGGGCGTGACAGTGACTTGGTTTGGACCAGGGGTAAAGATATAAGCCGACACGAAACGTATCAACCGATATAATACGGTTTTTCAACACCGTATTATATCAGCCAATACGTATTATATCAGTCGTATACAGTATTTCTCAGCCGATATGGCCGATATATCGGCAATATATATTGGTCCGATATCGGTCGATATTCATAATATCGATCCTTTTAAATAAAAAAAATCAAAATGGTGGTGGGCCCGAGTTGATATCTCGGCCAATATCAGCCCAGATATCGGCCGATATTTTTGTTTTCAATTTCGTTTAAAAAAAAACAGCTTCTTTTTGGGTTTTTATTTATTTTTAAATTTAGAAAAAAAAAAAAAAATATCGATATTTAAAAAAAAAAAAAAGGAGAGAGAAATTTATCGACCGATATCTCGGCCAGGCCGAAGTTTACATCCCTGGTTTGGACATGTAATTAAAAGACCAAAGATGACTCCTATCCATAGAACTACTGAGAGGTTACCAATTGTTTGGCTGCTTCTATGGAGATGTGGATAGGGTGCTTGCTTGTATGTGGATGTGGGTAGGGTGTTGCAGGTTTTGGGTTAGGTTATTTTTATTGGTTTAGAGTTATTTATCATTTTTTACTTTATGAAATGTGAAGAATAAAAAAAGTTTATGGTCCTCACTCTTCTTCTAATTAAACAAGGTTTTTTTTTTTTTGCCAAAAGTATAGAATATGAGATATTTCTCTCTTTTTCTAAAAAAATCATTTTCTTTAAGAGGAGATACAAAAATTTAATGAGAAAAAGGAGATTTTTTTCTTGCATAACGAGACATAACTGATGTATTTTTATGACCCGACACGATGCCAATGTTTGCAAAATGTGTCCAATAATATTAATTGCATCCAAAGATAAATTTTCTTGTGAAAATAATTTCTTCGAGAAAATTGACAAACAATCCCGTTTTCTTTCTTATTTGTATTTGGTTTATTGTTATGAATACAAGATATATTAAAAAATAAAAAGGAAGGATGTTGGAAGTTATGAATGGTCACCAAAACTCAAATATGGGACCATGTTGTTAATTAATAAAATAATTTAAAATGAGGACTACTTTTGTCATAAAAATAGTATGGTGACTTATTATTAAAATGACCACTGCTAAGCTGACATAGCTGAGTGACGAAGTTCTTCTTATTCAGATTAAATTAGGCAATGAGTTGGCATCTAGTGACTCTACATTTCTACAAAATAAAGGAGTAAATAATTGTTGAGATTATTATTGTACACAAATTAATTTTACTAAATATATATCTCTTTAATTTAAACCAACTAAAGTCGATGGATAAAGTGGAGCTTTATTTCAAGAGTGAATAATTTATTTAAATAAAACTTATTTCATGATCAACATATGAAAAATCTATACCTTAATTTGGTAAAATTAATATGTAAAGTAAAATAATAATGCGTCTGTTGTGAGTAGTTCATCCAGTGGCTGCTCTAGTAGTTGCTCCCGACGATGTTGTAATTTTTTTTTTTTTTTTTTTGAATTTATGTGTGGAAAATCATAGAAAACCTAGTCTAAAATTTCTACGGGTGATACACATTGCCCTTAAGCGACACTTATTCTATCTTTTTTGTGCGATGTTGCGATTATTTTCGTCTTCTATCATGATGTTCATCTCCGGATTATTAAAATCAAACTAAATTATGCAAACTTGAGACGTCAATGAAGTAGATGGTGTCTAATATCATCAAAATTTAATTAAAGATGAAAAGAAATAAATGGATAAAGATTTTACTATTTTCTTTTAGAATATTAATTTAATTAGAAATTAATTAAATGACCATTAGAGTTGAGCGGTCGAGAGCCAACAAATCTTTATATTTTATGATTAGCCATATTATTCATGCGTCGCAAGTATTCATGGAGAAATCTCGATCACCATATATCTAGAGATTTAATGAGAAGTCAAAACACTAGAAACAATTATATTATAACTAATTATTTGTGAGAAATTCTTTATTTCTTTTACTTTCTTCGCTTTAAAAAAAAATATTAAATTTGTTTTTTTATTCATTTATAATAATTTAAATTATAAAATTATACAATAATATTTCTCAATGTCAAAAAAATTATTAGTTTCTATTATCTTTCTTAAAGTCATATATGTTTGTTTTGGACCAACTTTTCAGTTCTATCTCCATACAAATGTTGTTTGATTAATTTTAAGGGGTTGACCTGAGCGTCAAAGCATTCATCTTAAGAAAATTCGAAGACTCCATGTCTCACGTGCAACTTTAAGAGACCACCCACGACATCGAATTGAGAACCTTGCTCATGCCAAAATGACTAATCACATTAAAATTAGGTTTGCACATGCATAAAGACTTATCACATTAAAATTATCATATATAGATAAAATGCCTCAACACAAAATATATTAACATTTGTGGTTTCATTGATTTTATTGAAATATATTCTTTCATAAATATAAGAATATAATTTTTTTTAAATATTACTTTAGTTTTTTTCAAAAATACTTTAATCTTAAATAAAAATTCATTAAAAAATCTAATTTTCCTGGAAAAATTGAAAACCGAAAGAACAAAAAAGTGGATGCAAAGTTAATGCATGTTCTCAGTTGTCACCTGGTGTGTCGTACAGTGATCACTTAAGTGATGGACACGTAGCGCTGTTTTGGGACCTCAGCATTAAATGCATCTCCCGTCACCACTTTATAAGAATTTGGGCCGTCTACTTACGCAAAATGTCTATTCTCCTCTCCTCTCTTTCTTCCAAAACTTGACACGTTTCTGGGTGACACGCTTGTAAACGGCAACATTTCAGCGTGACCGGCGACGCCGGAGATTTTCTTGGCCGTGATTCACACGCTAATTTATATATATTTATTTATTTATTTAAGACCAATGTGACCCGGTTTTTTGGAGAATCTGACTTAAAGACTTAAGTAAATTAAACAGAATAAATCAACTAAAAATCAGTTCTATTTTATATTTATTAACTTATTACATGCATACACTTCCGTTTAATATTTTTTTTTTTTTACTTTTTAAAGTATTTATCAAGATAAAGAGCCATAGATAAGAGTTTTCTACATAAATATCTCGTGTATGTGTTATTCTATATAATTCGTGTTTCTTCAATTTTTTTATAAAGAATACATGACTTTCATAATGATAACGATAATAATGTTTAAAAAAAGCTTTGAAAACACCAATCCAATTTATTCGGATGAACCTTTAAATGAGAAATACCATACTTTTGTCAACTTTGTGAAAAGAAAGTTTGGTGTCTCTCACAAATGAAGAGATCACAAAATTTATTTATAATTAAATCTAATACATATGGATAAGAAAAACTCAAATAATAAGATGAGTGGAAATTCAAAATAGAGATAAAGATAAAATTAAATTAAATTCAAAATCTAAATCTAAATCTAAATCTGAATGGATTCTATCACGCATCCGCAAGCTATAGCGTATATGGAATAGCGTTAAGCTTGAAAACGACAAGAATGATAGATTAAACGTGACACACTGACTAGCTAGATGAAATGACGGAGCAGCACACTGATTGATTGCTAATTAGATGAACTGGCAGCACACTGACTAATTGTGGAGAGGAAGTGACAGCATACTGACTGCCTGAGAGAAGTGGATGGGTTGACAGCACACTGACGGACTACTTGGAAACTTGTTGAATGAGCAGCCACTGACTGGCTACGAAATAACAGGCGGTGAATGACTTGAAAAGGAGAAATTGGGGTCAAGGTGGTAGATCTGATATCCTTTTTTTTTGTTTTAATGCAGGCGGTGGACTGAAAGAAGGTGGTGGTGGATTGAAAGAATATGTCGTGTGGCTCCTCCCTCTGTCGAAAATTTGTCACCGACAAAGGGAGAGAAGAAAAATCTGAATCTGAGTCAGAACTCTAGGATCGAACCATGCTCTGATATCATGTGAAAAGCTTGGTGTCTCTCACAAAAGGAGAGATCGCATCATTAATGTATAATTAAATCTAATACATCTTGATAAGAAAAATTCAAAGTACAAGATGAGTGGAAATTCAAAATAGAGATAAAGATAAAATTAAATTACCTTCAAAATCTAAATCTTAGATGGACTTTATCACACTTTGTATTATTTTAAAAGAGCAAAACTTTATCACACTTTGTATGAGCACACATGCCAACTCAGACGGTTGACCTTCTTCTTTGGAATATTTCCTATCCCTAATCAAGGGATTGTAATTGATTCATGTAATTGATTCCTGCCTCCATTAGAGAGGTTTGTAACACTATAAATACAGATGCTGATGGAATAGAATGTATGCAGTTATTCCATATTCTACATCTGGAAGAAATCCTGTGCACATGAGACGTCTGGGCAGGTTAGGAGATCCAGCAGAGAGGATCCATCAACCGGCGGAGAAGAAGAAGGTCTGAGCCGGCGGTTTGAAACCGGAGCCGTCAGATCAATGGAGAAGAAGAAGATCTCGTGGGAAGACGCATAAACGTCCGGAGCAAGGCACAGATCCGACGAGATGAGGGTGAGCGGCGGTTGATAGCAGAAGAGGCTGATGCAGCCGACCGTGCACAGTGTGGTGATAGAGAAGAGGGTGTAGGATGGGCCCACAGCTAGAGAAGAGGGTGAAGGGAGGGAAAGAATTTGGTCAGAGGATTCTCTGGCTCTATACCATTTAGAATATGGAATAACTGCATACATTCTATTCCATCAGCATCTGTATTTATAGTGTTACAAACGTCTCTAATGGAGGCAATAATCAATTACATGATTCAATTACAATCCCTTGATTAGGGATAAGAAATATTCCAAAGAGGAAGTTCAACCGTCTGAGTTGACATGTGTGCTAATACTTTGTATTATTTTAAAAGAGCAAAACCTAAGTTCCCCGCCCAAGAATCTCATCTTCTTCCCAAACCTTAATTGCTGCTTCCCATTACCCTTTCCCATCTACCACCTCCTTTTAGTTATACCCAAGGCCAAAACCAGATATCAGCTGCAGGAGGCCATGACCCTTCAAATTTTTGAAAAGGCCCTTTATTAAATACTTGACAATTTTTATACGGCCTCTATTTGGAAAAAGAAAAATTACGTAATGGACCTAGGAAGAAAGGTTAGAATTTCATATTAGCCATTTGAAGAAAAAAAAATCTTATTTTGCCCCCTACTATCATCTCGATCAGTCATAGTGCTCAATAGTCATTTCCCCTGTTATATTGAAAACCTCCACCGTTACCTCGTCCTTCATCGTCGGAAGTTCTGAAGGTTTTCATTCGAACAAGTTGACTTAGAAAGGCATGAGACTTAAAAAGTGAGGGTTTTGTAGGAAAATATAAGAAGATTTTTTTTATTTTTTTAACCGAATCTCTTATTTTGCATTCTTATCCAAACATAACTTTCATGTCTAAGAAAAAATTAGAGATACAAAAAGTATACAAAATTGTTGAATAGGTATGTTATTATTATTATTGAAGAGGACCTAACAAATGCTTAAAATAGCGTAAGAGCAGAAGAAGGCCTCTGTAGAGATTCATGACCGTGGTTAGAAAATTTTAGAGCATATGCATATGTTTAGAGGTATCCTTTCAGTAGGTCAGATGAACAACCAACAGCCTTGTGGAGTTTTACACGAAAATGGAAGTAAATGATACTTTCAATGCCGTTTATCATTTTTGATTCATAGGACTATGATATGTGAATGTTCATCAAGGCCTTTCATAGGTTATAAATGAGATCTTTGTATTTTTATTTATTTTTTTAATTTACGTGTGGGAAATCATGGGATATCTAACGTAAAACTCCCACGAGTGGACCCTTACCCTTAAAGCACACTAAGATTAAACAATGAGGGCTCGAAATTTAGTTGCTTTAAGTTTAAGTCTCTTGGACCATCCTATTGTATCTGTACTACCTCTTACTATTCCATCCGTTCAAAAAAGATATGTCATTCTTCACATTGTGAAAGTTTTACACTCGCTGTTTGTTTTTTGAGTATAATAAATTTTGTAAGTCTTTAAATTAGTCACATAAAAAAATTTACACTAACAATATTTTCAAAAAGGTGTTTCTGGAAATATATCATTTTATTTGAAGGAACGGGTAACAACACTTCGTGTGCATGCCATTAGATAAAAAGAAAATGTTGAAGATTTTACAGAGTAACTGATTGATTTGCACACCTGTAGGATTGATTTACTTCCAGATCTTGTATAATTTTGTTTCCTCATTTATAGTTAGGTTTGTATCTATAAATTGTAATATTCTCATTGAGAAATATATGAATGAAAAGGGGAAATCCCATTGATGCCTAAATTTTAAGTTGGCATCAGAGCCAGGTTCTAAATTCGTAGATCTTGAGACAAGATTTCGAAGTGAAAGCAAAGAGATCTGCGATTGAAAAAAAAAAAAAAACAAAAAGGGGAGATTTTTTTAATCTGCTGTAGAAATCGATTGACGATTTCCAGTGCAGTTCAGAGATCTGCGGCAGACTCACGGTTCCGCGTTCGAGGACGAGACGGAATAGTAGAACGCCAGAGAGCAGGCTGCAGAAGCAGCAGAGACACCCGACGGCCAGAGTGGTTCAGATCTGCACGGAGGTGTGCAGATTGTGGCACCGAGATTTTTCGCCGGCGTCGTTTAAACAGTGGCGGAAATCGCCGCGGAAATCACGGTGGAAATCAGCACTGAAGGCAGTGCGTTTATCGATGACACCAGCCCACCCAAGTGCTGCGAGAGGCATAACCAGCGGCGGCAGATCTGAGAACCAGATCTGAGAGGCAAGCACACGCCGGAGGCAGCGAGATCTGAGAGGCAAGCACACACCGGTGGCGTCAGCGACGAAAAAGACCAGCCCACCCAAGTGACGCGGCGGCAAATCTGAGAACTAGATCTGAGAGGCAAGCACGCGTAGGCGGCAGCGAGATTTGAGAACCAGATCTGAGAGCACGCGGCGGCAGCAGCGACGAAAAACCTCCGTGAACAGATCTCGTGACGCGGCAGCGGCAGTAAACAACCAAAAAAAAAAAAAAATTCAAGGAAGAAGAAGCAGCCTGAGATCGCGAGGAAAAAAAAACAGTGGTCCACTGTTTTGATCTCTTCTCAGCTGGAAAAAAAAAAAACAAAATTTTTTTTTTACAGTAACAGCAGATACAGCCGGCATCGAAGAGAGCTGGGATGTCTTCCTCCAAGCCGAAAACATCAGGAACAAAATCAGTTCCTGTTATTGTTCAATCTGAAAGTATTTTTAATGCGGGGATCATTTTTACTGAATCAAATTATGATGTTTAGTCACAGCTAATGGAGAGGCATATTGCCGAGAGGGAAAAACTCTCCTATATTCGTGGTAAGACGAGGCCCCCTGCAGAATCTGATGATGGATATGAAAAATGGTATGCCGAGAACCAGAAAGTGAAACGATGGCTATTGATGTCCATGACTCCAGATATTATGAAGCGTTACTTACGCTTACCCACTACTTACGAAATCTAGAGTGCTCTGTCAAAAGCCTTCTATGATGGAAGTGATGAGTTGCAAGTTTTCGCCTTTAACCAACAGGCCTTCACTGCCTCACAAAGTGGCAAGTCTCTTTCAGAATATTATGGCAAGTTGACCGGGATTTTTCGCGAATTGGACCATCGAAATACAATTATCATGAAGGATCCTGATGATATCGTCACTTACCAAAAGTCTATTGAACGACTACAGGTGCACATATTTCTTGTTGAATTAGATGCAACGTTTGAACAAGTTCGTGGCGAGTTTCTACGCAAAGAACCAATTCCAGATTTGGAAGACTGTTATGCGTTCATTCGACGAGAGGTGGTCCATCATGCAACTCTGAAAGGGGAGTTTAAAAGTTCCGAAGCTTCTGCTATGGTGACTCGAAACCGACCAACCCAAAATTGGCAAGACCGTTCACGGGGCAACCGTCCAAAGAACACCAATGATGTTGATAAGTCTGTTTATAAATGCACCCATTGCAAACAGACTGGGCATACGACAGATCGTTGCTTTGAACTTGTGGGATATCCAGAATGGTGGGATCATAGTCGTGCTTCCTGAAAAAAGAAGACTGTAACCGCCACTATTGTTGAAACAAAGATAGCTGATGATGTTACAGAAAGGACCTCAACATTAGTCACCTCGACAGATACTGGTGGTAAGTTTTTTAATATTTCTACACATGTTTCTAATAGTACATGGATAATTGATTCTGGTGCTACCGATCATATGACATTTGATTCTAGACAGGTCAACCCTCTGAAACCATCCTCACAAAAAATTGTTTCCACTGCCAATGGTACCACGACCCCAGTTATTGGGGAAGTATCTTTGACTCTCACTGATACTTTGAATTTAAATTTTGTTTTACTTGTTCCATCTTTAGAATATAACCTTTTGTCAGTTTCCCAAATAACCACAGTCTTATCTTGTGTTGTGATTTTTTGGCCTGATTTTTGTGTTTTTAAGGACATCCGAACAAAGCAGACGATTGGTTGTGGTATTAGACGAGGGAAGCTATATTACTTAGACTTGGTGTCAGGGAGTTCCGATTGATAAAGAAAGATACCAGAGACTTGTGGGGAGACTGATGTACTTAGCACACACAAGACCGGATCTTGCTTATGCACTAACTATGGTCAGCCAATTTATGCATAATCCTAGAGAACAACATATAAATGCAGTCATGCGCATTTTAAGGTATTTGAAGTCTGCACCTGGAAAGGGAATTCTGTTCACTAAAAGTAAAGAGTATCAACGCATAGATGCATATACTGATGCTGACTGGGCTGGAGCGATAGATGATCGGCGATCGACTTCTGGTTACTTTACCTTTGTAGGTGGTAATCTTGTTACATAGAGAAGCAAGAAACAAAATGTTGTTGCTCGCTCAAGTGCAGAAGCTGAATTCAGAGGTATGGCCCTTGGCCTTTGTGAAACATTATGGTTAAGACTTCTCTTGCAAGATTTGGGTTACTCATCTAGGCAACCAATTCAACTGTATTGTGACAATAAAGTTGTGTGTGATATTGCTCACAATCCAGTTGAACATGATCGTACAAAGCATGTAGAGGTAGACAGATTCTTCATCAAGGAGAAGCTAGATGGGAACATATTGGAGTTACCTAAGATTCGATCAGAGGATCAGTTGGCTGACATTCTCACCAAAGCAGTCTCAAAACGAGTGTTCTCAAATTTTTTAGACAAGTTGGGCATGTGTGATATCTATGCACCAACTTGAGGGAGAGTGTTGAAGATTTTACAGAGTAACTGATTGATTTGCACACTTGTAGGATTGATTTACTTCCAAATCTTGTATAATTTTGTTTCCTCATTTATAGTTAGGTTTGTATCTATAAATTGTAATATTCTCATTGAGAAATATATGAATGAAAAGGGGAAATCCCATTGATGCCTAAATTTTAAGTGAAAATTGATAGTAGATAATTATTTTTCCTCATGGCAAGTTTTTATGCACTAATACAAAAATTGTAGATGAAATTCTTCAAACTTACCAAATTTAAATATAAAATATCTTTTCTATTCTAGTAACTTTTCCACAAATTTCCTTTAATTTTGGATAATAATTTGACAAGGTTAGACTAATTCCATCCAACTTACGTAATCTAATCTTAAAACAGCATATTTCTCCACTTTTTTAAATACCAACATGATAAAGATGGGTTAAATATTTCAAACTCATAAAATCAAATTTTAAAAATTCTCTTTTCGATTTTGTCCTTTTTTGACAAAATTTTCCTCTATTTTGATTATTGATATAGAAACAAATTATAACCATTTAATGACTGAACGATACTTTAAATTATTTCTTTTCCATAAAAATTAAGCAAATTATTTGCATGTCAAAGGGGCGTATATTAATTCAAATACTCGAATAAGTAAAACGGTGTTCATAATACAGTGATATGTGCTCCCAAGTTTTCATAAGACACAAAACTGTGCTATGGACAGAGACAGCTTCTACATCCAAGTCTATAAATATACTTGGAGAGGTGATTAGTATCTAATACCTTATTTATTATCCTAATCAGGCGCTTTCGAATCTTTAAAACTAGAAAATAGATAACATCCTTGGTGCTTATTTTCAGTAAATATTATTTTTTATATAGCAACTCATAGACCAATTCAAAGAGGATGGTAGTCTAGAGTTGTATTTAATTTATTGATGAGATAATGCTTGTATTTTACATGTGAAGCTCACATAAAATTTTGATTGACTCGATTAATCATACATACATTGTTATTCTGCATTATCTAATGAAAATTATGAGTATTTTAAGAGTAGTGGGCTCATCCGTGGAGATTTTAGTAGAACTATATCTGAATTTCCACACTTAATTTTTAAAAAAAAACTATGAGTACCTTTAAGTATCCATTAAATCTATTGTGAGTGCTAAAATAAAAGTTCGTATAAAAGTCTAAATGAGAATCAGTCTTAGAGAAAAATTTGTTATATATAGAATAGTTATTCAAGTTCCATGTCTCTCATTTACAATCCAAACTCCATGCAATTTTTTTTTCTTTTCTAAATAAAAATGAGAAACAGCTCATACATTTTTGTTTTTCCTGAAAAAAGAAATGTAAGTTTATAAAAAATTATGTCTGAAACATTAAATCAAAATACTATCGTTGATCTAATCTTGATCTTCCTACTTAAGTACAAAAATATTTAAGATGATCGTAATTAAAAAGAGAATTAGAAAGCGAAAAGTATAGAGCAAAATAAGAAATGAGAGGAAAGAGCTGGAGTGAAAAAAGAATTTCTAGTTAAAGAAATTTACCAATGTTGTAAACATTGTGTAGATGACAAGCGGCAATTACATTTGAAAATGGAGTTCAAATTCAAAAGGCTTCTGCTAAACGCTAGGTTTCTGATACTCAATTAGATTGCAATAAGTGAGGTTTGGATGGGGTTAATGTGAGATTAAAAATTTTAAACTTCAACTTTACTTAATTCAACTCAGCTCAATATTAGGTATCATTATTAATTAAATAGTCACTTATTTATTTATTAAATAGTATATGCATTACTTATGTTAAATAAAAGCAAATACATCTAATATATAGCTATCTAATATTATAAAATATATCTTGAAAGTTTTAGGAGATAAATGTAAATAAGCATTTGAATTTTCATGACAAAATTAATAAAAGAGGATGATTTCCATATGAAATTTTTTTCATTCATTTAATTCATAGTTGAGATTTTGATTTTTTTTTTTTTTTTTTGAGAAATTTCCTATGAGAAGTAAAGCTCTTTACTCGACTTAAAAATAGTGAAAATGAGTGTTGATTTCTAGTTATATCAACACCATAAAATGACTCATCCATGAGAGATCATACTCTTAGAACTTACTTGATAAACGAGTCTGGTTGGTGATTTCATGTATTCGTGGGATTAGTCTTGATAAAATACATTAGTAGAACTCATTCTTAAAAACTAGGTATGAAGGAGAGAGAATTCAGGTAACAAAGTCCATAGGAGATGTGGGATACTGCTAACGCTCCCCCTTAGCACTAGGGCAAGAGACATCGAGCTCTCCACGTCTAAGCAAGGTTGGAGTCATGAACCCGACCCATCACGATGGACATTGAACTCTCCACGTCTATGCAGGGTTGGAGTCATGAATCTGACCCATCACGATGGTACCCCCTGCTCTAAGACCATGATAAAATACATGAGTAGAACTCATCCACAAAAACCAACTATTAAGGGGAGAGTATCTATGTGCTTATAAACCCTATAAACCCAAAGTTGAGAGATGATGTGGGATATTGCTAACAAGTCTCACCTTCAATATCTAGTGACAATACTCATATTATAAAAATAATAATGATAATCAAAGTCGTGTAAAGAAAGAACAACGACATGCTTCAAAAAGAGAATTCAAAACTTCTCATGAGCATCACAATCAACCACAACAATTCAAAGCACCACTTCTAAGATTTTGCAAGCTGAGATCAGTCTCAGTAGCAGGGGTTTAAATATCGGCCGATAATCGATATATATAGATAATATTGACTGATATCAGTGATTTTAATTAAAAAAAGAGAAGAGAAATTTCTCAGCCTAGATATTGAGAATAGTCGATACCGAGATTTTTTTTACCTGCTAAGTAGATAAATTAAAAATACTACTCAGCCTTCGTATGAGAAAGACAGATCTGCAAACTAATACCTTGAGACCACTCTCTCTCCTCTATTATCTCTCTATCTCTCGTATGGTTGTTTTCCAACTTCCATACAGTGAAAGACATGAGCCTTGGCCCCTTATTTCATTTGGCATCACCTACTTTCAACCCTGCTTCTGAGGGCGACATCAACAATACTCTGGTCAGTCCACATCTCGATCAGATTCTCAACAATACAGCCTCTTTTGTCCTCTTGTCAGAAAAGGAATTAAAAAATTGCACATTTTTGAGATAATCTGCCCTCAATTTTTTAAGTTTAAACTCATAAAAATCACGAGATCTAATCTTAGAAATCATTTATTTTAAATTGTCACAATTTTAATAGTAACTTTGTTTTTTTAATTTACGTGTAGTGAATTGTAGGATACCCAGTGTAAAACTCCCACAGGTGAGCCCATTGTCCCTAAGACATACCAAAGTTAGGTTACAGGGGCTCGAACTCATAATTTGTCGTTTCCTCAGACGAGAGACAACCAGTTGAACTACACACATATGAGTAATTAATAATTACTTGATAGTCAATATCTAAACTTTAAATAAAAACCTCATTTTAATATAATGTCAATTTATATATTAACAATAAAGTGTATAATTTAATTTTATAAGTGGTTGAGCTTAATAAAATAGGTTTTATCTCAAGCCACACGTAAAACTTGTATTTACACTAGCAAATATTAATGGTGTATTTTATCAAATTTCTATATCATGAGATGAACTGTTTTTTTGAAATGGTTCATATATTAATAGACAAGGGCATCAGAGGTGCAAAAACAAAGAAACAAACCAAAAAAATACAACCAGAAGGTAGATGAAAACCTTCCCCTACTACAACAAAGGAGGACAAAAAGATCAAGATAAATCTGTACATTTTTTCCAAGCGCGCAAGATGTTAGACATAGAGATATTCCGGAACTCTTGGAGGGAAGCAGCCCACGAAGCACACATGGTGAGGCTACGCCTAGCAACCACAAAACTAGATTCAGCAGTGTATCTGAACATTCTATTATTACGTTCCCACCAAAGGCTCCAAAGCGTAGTAAATAATGAGAGATGTCATAAAGAGGAACACTTCGGCGAGACGGAGATCATGTTCCAAGCAAAATACAACTCTGCAACCGAAGAAGGCATGACCCAAGCTGCACCAAACTGGGCAATGACGGAGTTCCAAACTGAAGAAGAGAAAAGGCAGTGAAGAAGGAGATGATTAGACTCTTCAGAGGCATGAAGGCAAAAGGGGCAAGCACTATCCAACGTTCTCCCTCTTCTTCGCAAATTATCTTGAGTCAAGATTTTCCCTAATCTAGCAGTCCACAAAAAGCCAATTACCCTCGGCGGTGCTTTGGAAGTCCAAATCTTTGGATTAACCAAGGCAATACCAGAAGTCTGATGAGTCCAAGAGTAGAACGATTTGACGGAGAAAAATCCGGTCTTGTCTGGCCACCATATAAGACTGTCCTCCTCAGTCCAGCGGATTCTAACAGAAAAGATGGTAAGAAGAAGATCAAATAAGGAATCAGCTTCAGAACTAGATAGGTTGTAGCGAAAAGGGATGTCCCAAATGACACGGTCACCAATGCACGAGTAGAAATCAGAGATGGTGCCTTCAGGCCTAAGAGATAGGCTGAAGAGAGAGGGATACCGAGATGCCAAAGGGGGCCCGTCAATCCAAGGAAGAGTCCAAAACTTAATTCTGTTACCACACCCAGCCTTAAACCTGATACCTTCCTTAAATTTGTCAACACAAGCAACAATAGCACGCCACATACCAGAGGCTCGTCTTGGGACAGGATTAATATCCCAACCGAAACTTCCAACCCTATACTTACAGTTAAGAATAGCCTTCCAAGGAGCATCATCGTCAATACTAATTCTCCACAACCACTTAGTAAGAAGAGCAAAGTTAATGTCCTTAATCGGACGCACACCCAATCCACCAGCAACAGTAGGGAGACAAACTTGTTCCCAACGAACAATGTGATATTTCTTCGAATCCTCGTTATCACCCCAAAGGAAGTTTCTCATGATCCTTTCCATCGACTGAATTACTTTTTGGGGGCATCTGAAAGCAGACAGAAAATAGACAGGCAGAGCATTGAGAATGGACTTGAGAAGAGTGATCCTCCCACCAAAAGATAAGTACTTTCCTTTCCACGAGGCAAGGCGTTTCCTAAATTTATGGATGATGGGCTCCCACAAAGAGTAACCCGGAGAACCAATGCACAGAGACAACCCCAAATAAGTAGAAGGAAGAGAAGAAGAGACGCATCCCAAAAGATCAGAAAAAGAAGTAAGCCCACTGTTGTCCAAATTGATGCCATAGACATCAGTCTTAAAGTAGTTGATCCGAAGGGAAGAAGCCAACTCAAACCAGCTAAGGATGCACCAAAGGTTCATAACATACTCCTCATTAGCCTCACAAAAAATAATAGTATCATCCACGAATTGTAAGTGATGGATCTGCAATGAAGAGGTTCCAATTCTGAATCCATGAAAAAGGTTGAAATCTGCCGCTTTGGAGACGATTAGACTTAAGGGTTCGACAACCATACTAAACAGAGCATGGGAGAGAGGGTCACCTTGGCGAATACCTCTAGAGCTCTTGAAAAATCCTTTAGAAGACCCATTAATGAGGACAGAAAAGGAGATGAACTGTTATCGACATTTATTTTCATCTATACATACATTTTAATGAGTTAATAAATTAAAATCTAATTAGATCCACGTGTACAATTTATGTAATTAGCTGTAAAACTAAATGAAAAATCCTACCTCAGAAGTACGCTGAGTCATGAAATTATTTAGATCCCAATGCTGCCTTGCTGTTGCTGGGTCGCAGTCTCTCGTACCTCATCTCAGTCCTCATGAGTCAGGGCACGTGTCAAAACACAGATGGGTGCAGGCCCAAAACATGTGCCAACAGGTGTACTGAAAAAATGGACACTGGCTTTGGACACGTGTCGGACAAATCTGTTGTATGGATTTTAGAACAACTGTTATTATATTCAATTTTGTATTGTAATATAGACATTGACAATGATAATTTTTCCTCCCGAGTCTTTAAGGGAGAGTTTTATAATTTGAAATAAATATTAGTAAAAGTATCTCACTGTAAGTTATTAGAATTATATATTTAAATTAAAAAGATAAAGATTTATATCATAAAAGTTAGATAGAAAACGAGATGAGCGAAAGACAGAGAGAGAGAGTGAGAGACCGGAGAGAGCAGAGAGTTGGTGCTGGACTTCTGGAGAGTGCAGGTGGGAGGCGAGAAGGAGGTGGGGAGCTGGAGGACTTCGGCGAGGAGGGTTGGCTGCAACAGAAGGGGAGAAAGAGGCGTGACATCAGAGTTGATCCTTCGGTCACCTTGTTCGTGGCAAATCTTCCGACCTGGCCAGATAACTCCATTCGACTCTGGTTGCAAGATCTCTTTTCGCAATGGGGTCCTATCAACGACGTTTTCGTTCCACGGAAGAAGGATGCAGTGGGGAGGAACTTCGCATTTGTTAGAATGGCCAGAGGTAGTCATGCAGAAAAGGCAGCGGTGAATCTCAACGGGCGAATCTTGGAAGGGAAGAAGCTCCAAGTGAACCCAGCCCTCTTCAACAGAAGGGAGAGCGGGGGAATGAATTTGGTGGGGTCTTACCAACAAAGAACAGGGGCCACTAACGTCAGGGAGGAATTGAAACCTGCTGTGGTAAGAGGAGGGTTGTCGGGAAAACCTGCGTTCTTTAAAAACAGGAAACAGATGGCCCCTCGAAAGAGCTGGGCGGAAGTAGCGTCCAAGTCGGGTGGGAAGGAGACCAAGGTTACCGTTACCAATCCTTCTGAGCAGATAATAGAATTAATGAGAGAAGTAGAGGACGAAAAGGAGATCATTGGCTGGTTAGCCAATGCAGTGATTGTATCCCCTTTCTTACCGATGCAGAGAGCTCAGGTTGTGTCAGCTATGGAAGAGGAAGGTCTCTCTGTTATCCACTGCAGTTTGATCGGTGAGAAAACTTTTTTGGCAACCCTTACTGATGAAGAGACGGTGGCTAGAAGTTTGATTACAGCTTCAAGAATGTTCATTATAAGAGGTCGGTGGGATCCAGAGAGGATTTGTCAAAAGAGAGTCACCTGGGTCAGATGCGTGGGTTACCCCCTTGAAGGTTGGACGGAAAAAATTATCCAATCTTTTGGGAAGAGATTGGGTTCCCTGTTGGAGATTCACCACCGGAATCTATGGAAGGAAGA
Organism: Chimonanthus salicifolius; assembly: GCA_013350335.1. NCBI lineage: Eukaryota > Viridiplantae > Streptophyta > Magnoliopsida > Laurales > Calycanthaceae > Chimonanthus > Chimonanthus salicifolius. The sequence goes on along the minus strand of CM023535.1, from coordinate 19,563,530 downwards.
CTGCTCTACTCTCCACCTGTTGCTGGAACTTGGAGTCAGTGAATGCCTACCTTCCTTGGTCACGATGTGCATCAATGGGAGAGATTACAGCGTGCGGCTGTTGGAGGTGGCATCTCCGACGGATACCTTGGTCTCTATGCCGGAAAATTCTGGTTCTTCACCGGAGGATGAGGTGTCCAAACCGGAAACAATATCTGGCCAAAGATTGCCACGTGGCTCCTTAGAGGGGAGGACATTAATTGCGGGCAGCCCACGCGCTTCAGTCGAAGCCTCTGTGCAGTCGGTGGAGTCTGATTGTTCTCTCAGCAGTTTCAAAATTGGAGGCAGTGAAGACATGCCGTGTACAGTCCATACGTCCCCTCCTGGCTCATCTGCCCATGCTTCTCTTTCTGCTGGAGCTGTAGCATCCCATACGGCTGCTGCAGGGGCTGGTTTTCACTCAAGTCAAAGTGAAGGACTGACTTTTAAAGTCTCAAAAGCTGGCCAGGCTTTTGTTTTTGGTGGAGGGTCCGGCCCAGACTTGCATAAGTTACCCTTTCCTTTGGGCTCGGCCTTGCCCCATTGGGCTTTTCTTTCTGGCCCTCGGGTTAACTCAACCTGTTTTCGGCCCTATCAGACCAATCTCAATATGGTTCCTTTGGGTCCCTTGGTCGACACTGCTCAAATCTTTCCCAGCTCGAATAACCTCTATTCTAATTTCTTCCCAGTTCCATCGGCTGGTGTTCCCTCATCTGTCGGGCTGGCAATGGAGCCGGTGGGAGCTGCAAGTCGAGAGGCAGATGTGATTCAGGAAGCTGACTCAGGGGTTATGGGCTGTTCTGGTAGGCTCCAACTCAGCATGCATCTGTTGCCATGCCTATCTGGAGGTAGGGGTCCATCGCAACTATCTGGTGAGGCCTCCTCTGGGAATTCTATTAAGGCCAGTGCTCCTTCTCTTAATTTCTCTGAAATTAATAAGCTGTCAAAGAAAGGAAAACTTCGTCTTAAAGAAGCAGATTGGGACATGGACAGACTGAAAAAAAAATGGTTACTCAGAAAAAGATGGTGAAGATATCCTGAAGATAGGAAAGCAGCTGGGTATTCAGTTTATTAATGAGTCTCAGTCTTTGGCGAGTTTGGCTCAGCTAGAGGTTGGTGACCGCTCCTCTTCCTTTTCCTCTAAAAGTTCCATAAGGAAACAGTCGGTCTCTTTGAGAGGCTGCCATTATATGTTGAAGGTTTACAGAAAAAAGAGTCTTCAGAGGCCAAGAAGACAACTTCGGAGTACCCAGGTTTCCCAACGAAACTTTTGACTTGGAATATCAGAGGTCTAGGACTTCAAGAGAAGAGGGGAGCTATTAGAAGATTTATTAGAAAAAATAAGATAGATATTCTTTTGCTTCAGGAAACAAAAAGAGAAGAAATTTCGAATCAAATGATTAAAGAATTATGGGAAGCAAGAGACTGTGATAGTTTCTACAAACCGGCGGTGGGGAGATCTGGGGGCCTGATCATTTTGTGGAACCCGTCTGTCTTCAAAGCGGTGGTTAGAAGAATGGATTCTAGATCGATTTCAGTAAAAGGAGAGTTTTTAGAAGAAGGGGTGGAAGTCAGTATAACCAATGTCTATGGACCAACTCTGGAGGGGGAAAGGGAAAGTTTTTGGTCGGAACTAGAAGATGTAAAGGTGTGGGCCTCAGCTAGATGGTGTGTGGGGGGTGACTTTAATGTTGTGCGGTTCCCTACTGAAAAGAAAAGGGGCAGGGATTTTACAAGATCTATGGAAGCATTCTCAGCCTTTATAGAAATTAGTGAACTGATCGACCTTCCTCTCAGTGGTGGGCAGTTCACTTGGTCCAATGGTCATCTAAGAGGAGCCTCTAGCAGATTAGACAGATTCCTTGTTTCAGCAGATTGGGAAACCCTCTTCTCAGGTGCTAGCCAGTTGAAATTATTCCTCCCTCTTTCTGATCACTGTCCGATAATATTAGACTCAGAAGAGATCGATTGGGGTCCGAAGCCTTTTCGGTTTAACAATACTTGGTTGTTAAACCCGAAATTTGTGGAGTTAGTGAAGTCTTGGTGGAGCAGTTTTGAAATACAAGGATGGGCGGGTTTTGTTCTGTTAAAAAAACTCACTATGCTAAAGTGGAAATTAAAGGAATGGGTCGCCTCTAATGGAGGTACTATCTTGGAGAAGAAGGAAATAGCTATTCGGAACCTCGAGCACTGGTCTAAGATTGAGGAGGAGTGAGATTTGGAAGAGGGGGAATTTACAGCCAAGAAGGAGTCCAAATCAACACTTTGGGATTGCTTGAGGTTAGAAGAAGTAGAATGGAGACAGAAGTCGAGGGCTCTGTGGTTGAAAGATGGCGACAAGAACTCAAAGTTCTTCCATTTGTGTGCATCTAATAGGAGGCTATTAATTGTATTAGATCGGTGGTAGTGGAAGGTAAGCAGATCTTGGATAAGGACATTATTCGGGAGGAAGTGGTAAGGTACTTCTCAGCTATCTTTCAGCCGGTTGCTGCTCCTTCGCCTCCCTCCTCTCTTTTGTCGGATAGGCCTCCTTCGCCCCCCTCCTCCTGCCCTCTGCCGCCACCTGTGGTCCCGGGTTCTTCCTCTTCTTTTCTCTCTGCTCTTACCTATGATTGCTTGTTGTCGAAACCCCGTGCCCTTGTTTGCCTCTTCTGTTTTTCAGGTGAGGTCTGGATCTAGTGGTGCCTGGCTTCCCTCGAGGTCCCTTTTGGTGCCTCATGCTCCTGGGTCGGACTGGTGTTTTCTCTATCCTGGAGCTGATGATCAGGAAGGGGTGGTGTTTCCAGTTGAGTGCTTCGTCAGAGGCTCTTCGTCCCCTCTTACAGATGCAGAGGGGATGTCCTTGCTCTATGATATTAGCTTTCAGAGACGTTCGTCGGTTTCTTCTCAGCTCTTGGTTGGTGATTGTTGGAGGGCTATTCGGGAGGCCAATTCTACTGTTGCTTCTCTTGTGGCGGTGCAGTTCGTCACCTTCGAGGCCCGGGTATTGTCTTTCCCTTATCTCTTTTCATCTTTCAGCTTGGTCGTTAACTATGGGGTTGGTCCCTCTACCCCTAGGCTGTTGGGTTGGTGTTTGTCTTCTCTTGCTCTTATTTTTCATACCCCCTTTCCACTTAGGAGTCTTGGCTCTCCCTTGTACGCCATTAGTTCCGCCTCTATGTTGGATCCTCGATCCAGTAGGCCATCCCTAGACGGATTAGAGTTCTTACAGATCAGCGATAGTATGGTGGTGTGGCTTGAAAAGGAGTTTTCTCTAGAGGAGATACGTGGGGCGTTAGAGAGTCTGGAAGGTGATAAAGCGCCTGGCCCTGATGGTTTCAATTTTGCTTTCTTTAAAACATGTTGGGAGGTAGTGGGGCAGGATATTTTGAGGTTCTTTAAGGAGTTCCATCACGATGGTATCTTAAATAAAGGTCTCAAGAACTCCTTTATTACCTTAATTCCAAAAAAAGAAGGTCCTTCCGAGTTGTCGCACTATCACCCGATCAGCCTAGTGGGTAGTATCTACAAACTGCTAGCCAAAGTCCTAGCTGAGAGACTAAAAAAGGTTTTACCTGAGATCATAGGGGAATCTCAAGGTGCTTTTATTGAGAATAGACAAATTTTGGATGGGGTTTTGATTGCCAATGAGTTGGTCCACTTGAGGAAGAAGGAAGGTAAGCCCGGTTGCTATTTAAGATTGACATGGAAAAAGCATACGATTGTGTGGATTGGTCCTTCGTGGGTTACTTATTCCAAAGGATGGGTTTTGGCAGCAGATGGCGGAGATGGATGAAGGCATGCGTGGAAAATACTAAATACTCGGTATTGGTGAATGGCTCTCCAACGGATCCAATTTCCGCTAATAGGGGTTTGAGGCAGGGGGATCCCCTTTCACCATTTGTTTTTACAATGGTGGGAGAAAGCTTGAATAGGTTAGTTTTGAAAGCTAAAGAGTTGGGAATTGTGAGGGGTTTTGAGGTGGGTAATGGAGGGCCGCAAATCACCCACCTTCAATTCGCAGATGACACCTTACTCTTTTGTGACAATAATAACTCAGAGGTGCTAGGATTTCGGGCTATCCTTAGATGCTTCGAGTTGGTGTCTGGATTAAGGATAAATTTGGGTAAGAGTACCCTAATTGGGGTGGGGATGGAAACCTCGTTGGTTAAAGAGGGGGCAAACAAAGTGGGTTGTGGGGTAGGGAAACTACCCTTTTCTTACTTAGGCCTTCCAGTTGGCGGAAATCCAAGTTTTAAGAAATTTTGGTCCCCGGTCATAGAGAAGATTGAAAGAAGGTTGGCCGGGTGGGGCAAAAAATATCTTTCCTTGGGTGGTAGGGTTACTCTGTTGAAATCGGTTCTGATGAACCTTCCCACGTATTTCCTGTCTATTTTTAAAGTCCCCAAAGGTGTAGCCAACACGATGGAAAAATTGTTCAGGAGGTTTCTCTGGGGTGATCAAGAGGCAAAAAGAAAAGTTCATCTTGTGGCTTGGGAAGAGGTTACTAGATCTAAAGACAAAGGTGGCTTGGGTTTGATTCCAATACAGTTGAGAAATGAAGCTCTCTTATGCAAATGGGGTTGGAGGTTTGGTAGGGAATCAAAGGCTCTTTGGGTCCGCATTCTTTCAGCGAAATATGGGGTATTGAATATTAACAAATGGAACTTGGGGGAGGAGGCGGCTAGATCAGGATCTAGGGTTCTTAAAGATTGGTGGAAGATTTGTTATGGTCGATCGGAGGTCAGTGACTTGTTCAAAAGTAATCTTCGGATTTTAGTTGGAAAAGGCAACAGGACCTTCTTTTGGAAAGACTTGTGGCTAGGCGATAGGACTCTAAGTGATAGATATCCTAGGCTTTTTAGGGCAGTTAGAAACCAAGATGCATTGATTATAGATTTGTACTGCTCTAACGATCGCGCTATTTCATGGCAGTTGGATTTCAGGAGGAAGTTGAGGGACTTTGAAGTGGAGAGTGTTAGTGATCTCAAAGTCCAATTGGGTGAATTCCCCCTGGCACCGGACGAGGATGATGAGTTGGTTTGGATGGGTAATTCTTCTGGCGTATTTTCGGTTAAATCTTTGATCGAACTTGCCTCTCAAGGTGTATCTGGGTTGGCTGGACATCTGCCTCTTGTATGGCGTAGTCTTGCTCCACCTAGAGTTCAATTGTTCAATTGGTGCTGTGCCAAAAGGAAAATTTTGACAAGGATGGAACTTAGGAGAAGGGGACTTTTGGGCTTGGACGGCGTCACATCGTGCCCTCTTTGTAACTGCGCCGATGAAACTATTGATCATCTCCTTGTAGCGTGTCCTTTCTCCTGGAGTATTTGGAATTTCTTTTTGAATCTTATGGGAGTGGCTTGGGTTTGTCCAGGTTCTTGGGATCGTTTGATGGAGTCTTGGTTTGTCCCTCGTGTTAGAAAAAAAATGAAGCTTGCTTGGATTTCGATCCCGGCTGTGGTTTCATGGTCTATCTGGAAAGAGAAAAATTCTAGGATATTTGAAGGACAATCATCAGAAGTTAAGGATCTCTCTCATAAGGCAAAATGGAGGTTGTGCACGTGGTTGTGCTCCAACAAGGAATTTAAAGACCTAAGGGCGGGAGATCTGTGCCAGTCTTGGGAGGATTGTTTGAAGTCCAATTCTTTGGTTCAAAAGTCTAAGCATGCAGAGTGGACCCCCCCCCTCCCCTAGGGTTCCTCAAGTTCAATGTGGATGGAGCATCTTATGGTAAACCGGGTCCGGCAGGTATTGGGGGAGTTCTTAGGGATCACATGAGTGGTATTATGGTGGTCTTCTCGGAAGCGGTGGGGATTAAGGATTCTAATGAGGCGGAGCTTCTTAGTATTAGGAGAGCCTTGACCTTAGGAGGTAGCTTAGGGGGAGTTAAATTAGTCATTGAAAGTGATTCTTCCAACGCCATAAAATGGGCTAGGGGTACTAGGAGACCTCCTTGGAGGTTAATCACAGTTGTTAGGGAGATTAAGGCACTATTCGTGGGCTTGGAGGTTTCCTTCATTCATATTAGCCGAACAGCAAATGGGGTTGCAAATTTTCTTGCCAAAAATGGCGTGGATGGACCGACTTTGGGGGTTCTTATGTTGTAGCTTGGTTTTGTTTTGATGAAGGGTCGTTTTTTACTTCTTTTGTCTTGTCTTTTTTTTCTTTTTGGCCTAACCCTCGCAGGCCTTTGTACCTTTTCTTTGTTCTTTTCTATTTAATGAAAGTCTTCTTTACTGCTCAAAAAAAAATAAAAGTTAGATAGAAAGACTGCGTAAAGTCAAAATAGAACTAAAATCATCTCAAAATATTTGAAATCATCATCTTAGAAAATTATGATTTTATAATATTTTGAAGTAAAATTTATTTTAAACATTGAGAAAAGGGTACCACAAGTGTTATTTAGAGCTATTAATTCTGCAAATTAATCGATATGAGACTTTTTGACACTTCAAATATGCCTTTAAGTACAATTGCGCCTTGCGGGTGCAAGTAGAAACTTCCTACCAGAATTTAAAATCTCGGCCGATACGATAGGTATCGGCCAAACTAAAGAGATATCAGCCGATATCTCGCCGAGATATATCGGCTCAATATTTGCCGATATCAATTTATTTCGTTTTTATTTTAAAAAAAAAAATCGATATCGGTTGTGGGCCCAGGACGATATCTCGGCCAATATTGTCCCACATTGACTAAATATTGGCTGATATTTAGGTTTCTCAATTTTTTTTTAAAAGAAATCGGCTGTTTTTTTTGTTTTTTTTAAAAAGAAATATCAATTTTTTTTTAAAAAAAACACCAATATTCTCTCCAAAAAAAATTGAGGAGAGAGAAATTTACAGTCCGAGATCTCATTAGGACTTTTTTTGCACTCCTGCTTCATGCATGCACTCACGTGCAGTTGGGCCCTGTGGCTGCACATGGAACCTTGTCTAATACCATGTTAGAAAACTATGACTTGATAATATTTTGAAGATAGAACTTACTCTAAAAAACTAGTTATTAAGAGAATGGTGCCTCAAGTGTTATATATAATCATTGATTTCACAAATTAACCGATGTGAAATTTTTTATCATTTTAAAATGTCGGAATCGTTTTTATTTGAAGGTGACTTTATCGGTTCTTCTTCTTCAATTGATTCTATTATAAACTATATTATTATTCACTTGTATAATATAATATGTTTTTTCTTTTATCTCTCCCTTGTTGATCATTCTTCTTAATGCCTTTATTATGTAATTTCTTATCTTTAGATACTGGAACATTGTTTGAAATGGCCAACATAAAAATTAGACCAAGTCCGAGCTTTTGTATATAACGTGACCTTGTGTAAATTCATTATATAATATTAGTCATTTTTAAGTAAAGATTTATCAAGTATAAAATATAAAATAACAAAGAAAAAGTAAATAATTAGTACGTCTGTGATTGTTATATGTAATTGTAATTGTAGGCAGGCTAATTTTTGGTTCAAAACTTGAGTTTGAGATACTCTAATTTTTATTTAAAAATAGTAAATCATTTACTTTAACATATAAATTAGAAGGGATATATCCTATCAATGGAATTTCATAATTATTAGGACATCTATAACCTAAAAATATATGAATCGTATCAATGTGACAAATACCGTTCTCGGGATATTAACAGCAATTGATAATAACGAGATATTTTTAAATTCTCGGATTTTTACCTGGAATTTAACAGGAAAATCTCGCAGAAATTATAATATATAAAAAATAAAAAAAATAGAATAAATAAAAAAATTAATGAAATAAAAATGGTATAGGGAATTTACCGGGAATTTATCGGGAAATTACCGGCAATTTACCGGGATATTATCGCGTTATTAATGTTTATCGTGTTTTTAACGCGATTTTATCGGGAATTTACTGGAAATTTATCGTCGTGGTGATAAAAAACGCATTTTTAACGCGGTAATGGTATTTTGCCCATAAAAACGCGGTAAATTTGAAAATACCGCCGATATTTGTGACAAGAAATCATATTAGTTAAGAAACTTTATAAAATCCCAAGTATCACATTTGCAGTGTTAGTGTCTAATAAAGTTTCTACGAGATGCTCCCCTATGAAGTATTTATTTTTATTTATGGATTTATTCAGTAATGAATTCAATTTGTACATCAATCGTACATATAATTAGGGCCAGCCCTGGGCACGCCGCCTCCTAGGGCCTCCATACAGAAAGGGCCCCTACACATTTAAACTCCTTAATATATCAGTCGCAAAGGGCCCTGAAATCACAATTTGCCTAGGGCCCTGAGATTTTACGGGATCTCAAGGCCTATCCTACATATCAGTTACAATTTTTTGTTGAAATCAATTTTCTAGTTCTCGAGAGAACCAAAAAAAATGTTGATATTTTGTTTATATTAGCTATTTTGGACAAAAAAATTTAAATGGACAACATCACTAAAAAAAATTAAATTTTAATGAAAATTGTGGTCTAAAATCTGATAAATATTAACGGATCCAATTTAAAAAATCACCAATATTTTCAACATTTATAATTTGGCACATACCAAGTGGAAAGAAATACACATCTATTATATTGTTTGTTCAAGTCACAACTACGAAATTGACATCTAATATTGAATAAAATATATTTTAGAGCATTCATTTACATAATAAAGTTACTTTTAATTTAAAAGAGTCGATCCCTACAATATTATCCAATGCGTAGATATGAAGGTTTACACATATCTTAAATCTCGGCCGATACGATACGTGTAGGCCGAGATTTGTTTACTGGTCTTAAGGATTAAATAGGTACTCTAAGATGTCTGAACACCTTTAAAAAAATTACATAAAAAAAGACAGTGGGTTTCATTCTCGGAATTTTTTTTTTTAACTTCGTCAAGATAGCATCTAGTGTCCGCTGATAGGCCCATTTAACACGAGAGAAGCACCGGTCAAGCCAGCACTTCGCAGTAAATATGGGTCATTTAGGGGTAACCATTTAGACATCCCACTTTTCTTTTAAGAGACACCTCATTTCAAGAAGAAAACTGCGATGGCTCCATTAATTGTGATGAGTGGCATGGATGCACTAGTTGTGATGAACGCTTAATGTGATAACGCATTGGTCATCACCGTAATCCGCTAGAAAGATGGAAGGAGTGAGAGAAACTCTATGTTGTCTCAAATCGCCTAGAACGAGCAGATCCAAGATATATAAGAAACGTCTAAATCTTTTTAGCACAACTCGTTTTGGGCGTATGTGTGATGCACATATTTCAATGCAAAGCCATGTGGGTGTATGAGGCACCAAAAAAAGGGCAATATTATGCTAGGTAGAAGCTGGTCATTACAAAATGGTATTAGAGCCGAGAATGACTCAAATTTCCAAGTGTGAATATTCTAATGGTCGCACCAATTGTGATGGGTGCGCTAGATATTTTGATAGATGCACTAGTTGCGCTATGTGATGGATAAACTGATTGTGATGAGTGTAATGTGATAAACGCGTTGGACTAAGTGTGATGCGCTAGATGGAATGAGGGGAAGAATTTCATGCGCTAGATGGAAGGAGAGGGAGAAACCCCATGCTGTCCCACATTGTCTGGAACACATTCAGATCTTAGATATATAAGGAATGTCTAACTTTTCTCAGCACAATGCATTTTAGTGTGTGGTGACGCACACGTACCAATGCAAAGTTGTACAGGTGTATGTTAGTATTTTGCTAATACTAAAATAATTGAATGAGATAAAACTTTAAATGTAAGATACTCATACAGTCGATTAAAGGAGTTGCGTTCGTTATAAAAAAAATCCCCATTGAAAATGTCTCCAAAATTATTGTACATTCCACCGATCACATGGATAGAGACATGTACATAAAGACATATTCGTGTAGCTTCTTAAATTAAGCAGCCAGCGGAGATAACTGCTTAAAGTTCTTGCTGATTGGTCCACACCCATTACGTACACTGTGGGCCCACTGAAAGCACAAATGCCACAAAAGCAGAGTTTGGGGGTAACGAAGCTCGAATGGTGGTCCCCACTTGTTGAACAGCTCATGTGCTGTTTCTGATTAGGTGGGCCCCTCATCTTTGCTGCTAGTGTGGTTCTGACTTTGAATTGAGTCTCTTCTGTAAAAAAAGAACTCATTGCAAGAAATGCATGTGTCTGATCTTCATTTCTTCTTCTTTTCTTCTATATTTTTCTGGTTCTGTAAGTTTGGATGCCTACCTTTCTTAGAATATCCAATGGAAGTTGCTCAGTAGATTCGCCCTCGCCTGAGCATGGATTCAACCATGTCTAGAGTTTAGGCCTAAAATTGTCTTGACAGGCCAATCCAAGCTATTCAATACTGTAGTTTTATTTTTAGATCTTTGTCAATTTCCCTCTTTAAAGTTGATTTAATAGCTAACAATGGTAAGACATTTGTAACTGCTTAATGCCAAAGTTTGATACATTATGATATTTAAAGTTAGGTCTTTGTTCTAAATGACTCGATCAAAATGTTTGATAATTTTGATATGTAAAAGGTACTGTAAAATGAAGAATCTAAAGATAGATCAATTTGTGGAGGGAATGTGCTGTCTATTCAAGGGAGAAATGATCTTAATGGAAATTTTCCCAAACAATGCTCCTTAGGTTAAGAAAGTACAAAGAGTTTTGTTACTTGCAACAAGTTTAATTTTGTGAAAATATAAATGGGAAAGTGAGAGTCAAGATACATGTGTAAAATCAAAATAGAAAATTAAGACAATAGATGAGGGTTATGGATGGTCCCTCTCTCTTCCATAGTGAAAAAATTAAATGGATTTTTTACATAGAACCCCTTTAGATATACTATAATTTTGCACAATGGCCCCTCTAAAAGGTCATGATTTATACGTAGACCCATTTCATAAAAAACTCAAAAGGGCTCACATGAATTAGTCGGATTAGAACCTCGACTTGATAGGATTTTAAGTCGAGCAACGAGACGAGTCTTTTCTAATTCTTTTCATTTTTTAAAAAATTCAGTTGAGTTTCTCAATTTTTCAACCTTGTAAAAAACTATTCATTCTACCTTGGACACTTTTCTAATAGAGAATTTATTTGCTATGAGTACAATAAGTTGGAATTAAGTAAGCTTATGTGGACTTGATAATAAAAGTGACTTGTTATAATGTCATTGAATAGTAAATTAGAATTTATAAAGTTGACTCTACATGAATGACATGATAACTGAGTAGTGATGACCGCTAAAAAAAGTTCATATATATTATCACTGTGATTTATCTCACGTTGCACTAAATTTTAAGAAAATTCTAATTTTACCATTACCTTGGGAAAGATGAAAAGAGAAAAGAGAAACTAAAGGTAAAATTGATTTCTTTTTTTAATTTACTGCACCGTAGGTTAAACTCACAGTGCAAAAGTCACTTACCAAATTTTGTATCACTTCTTCTATATTATTCACCCACCGGTAGAGAATGGATAGTATTGACCCTTCGCTATTTTCTACCAGAGGTCAAAACTTCTGACAGTCTCGTACTATGTATAGTATTTACCTTTTCACTCTTTGTCCTTCGATCTTTTGATCCTAACCGGTTCGAAAGAAAATATTGTATGAAAAATGAGAAATAAGTCCCTTAAATCTTATAGTATTATCATAAAAAATTCTTAAGGTGTGATCATTTACGTTCTTATGTGAAGATAAATTATACTCTCTGTGTCCAAAATTAGTTGTCTTATATAGATTTTAGAAATGTCTCAAAATAGTTGACTTAGAATTCAGGCATCAATGAGATTTCCCCTTTTTCATTCATATATTTCTTAATGAGAACATTACAATTTATAGATACAAACCTAACTATAAATGAGGAAACAAATTATACAAAATCTGGAAGTAAATCAATTAGTCAATCAGTTATTCTGTAAAATCTTCAACACTCCCCCTCAAGTTGGTGCATAGATATCGCACATGCCCAACTTGTCTAAAAAATTTGAGAACACTCGTTTTGAGACTGCTTTGGTGAGAATGTCAGCCAACTGATCCTCTGATCGAATCTTAGGTAATTCCAATATATTCCCATCTAACTTTTCTTTGATGAAGAATCTGTCCACCTCTACATGCTTTTTACGATCATGTTGAACTGGATTGTGGGCAATATCACATGCAGCTTTATTGTCACAATACAGTTGAATTGGTTGCCTAGATGGGTAACCCAAATCTTGCAAGAGAAGTCTTAACCATAATGTTTCACAAAGGCCAAGGGCCATAACTCTGAATTTAGCTTCTGCACTTGAGCGAGCAACAACATTTTGTTTCTTACTTCTCCATGTAACAAGATTACCACCTACAAAGGTAAAATAACCAGAAGTCGATCGCCGATCATCTATTGATCCAGCCCAATCAGCATTAGTATATGCATCTATGCGTTGATACTCTGTACTTTTAGTAAACAGAATTCCCTTTCCAGGTGCAGACTTCAAATACCTTAAAATGCGCATGACTGCATTTATATGTTGTTCTCTAGGATTATGCATAAATTGGCTGACCATACTTAGTACATAAGTAAGATCCGGTCTTGTGTGTGCTAAGTACATCAGTCTCCCTACAAGTCTCTGGTATCTTTCTTTATCAATTGGAACTCCCTCTAGTTCAACACATAACTTCAAGCCTTCTTCCACCAGTGTATCAGCAGGCTGACATACCAGTTTCCTTTAATAGGTCTAAGGCATACTTTCTTTGAGACAGAAAGATTCCTTCATTGGATCTAGACACCTCGATCCCAAGAAAATATTTCAAGGAACCAAGGTCTTTCATTTCGAATTCTCTGGACAAGTATTCTTGTAGTGCCTTCCTTTCTATTGGATCATTTCCTATAACTATCATATCATCTACATATATAATGAGTGCAGTGATCTTACCATGTTGTTTCTTCAGAAATAAAGTGTGGTCTGAATTGCTCTGATGGTAGTCAAATGCTAACATGGACTTTGTGAACCTTCCAAACCTTGCTCTTGGAGACTGTTTCAATCCGTACAATGATTTCTTCAATCTACACACCTTCTGACTGCTTCTTTCCGATGTCATGCACCCTGGTGGGAGATCCATATAAACTTCTTCAGATAATTCTCCATGTAGAAAGGCATTCTTCACATCAAATTATTGTAATGGCCAATCCAAGTTTGCAGCTAAAGACAACAATACTCGAACAGTGTTGATTTTAGCTACAGGTGCGAATGTGTCTGTGTAGTCGATTCCATAGGTTAGGGTGTACCCTTTTGCCACCAGTCTTGCTTTAAATCGTTCAACCATGTCATCTGCCTTGTACTTCACAGTGTAAATCCATCGACATCCCACTGGTTTCTTTCCTGGTGGGCAATCAGTGAGATCCTAGGTTTTATTTTTCTGCAAGGCATTCATTTCCTCGTTCATAGCAGCTTTCCACCTTGGATCAGCTAAGGCTTCCTGCACACTGTTAGGAATAGATACAGTAGATAATTGATTTACAAATGATTGGTTTGATTCAGACAAACGGTGGTTAGACACATAATGACTCATGGGATATTTAACTTTAGTAGAAAGTTCATGTTCATATGTGGGTTTAGGAATACCTCTAGTATGACGTTGAGGTAGTTGTTTCTTTGGTGGCTCAGACACAATATTAAGAACATCCTCAGTACATGACGATTGGTGTGGTACCTCAATGAGAGACTCGTACTCGACTGGTGGGAATTGACTTATTCCTTCTGGTAGTGTCACTCCTTCAGTTTCTGGGTGTGTATCACCACTTTGATCCAAAGTTCGACCATTCAAATCCAATTCACCCATATCCTGGTTACCAGAATCAAAGGATTCACTTTCAACGGAAGTCTGGTACTCATAGTCATAATCTAGAGTCTGAATTTCCTTCTGGTACTCCCCCTGAAGTTCAGGCTCAGACAAAAAATACATTAAATGTTCATGGAAAACTACATCCATTATGATAAACATACGTTGAGATGGAAGATGATAACATCGATACCCCTTTTGGGATGTAGCATATCCAAGAAAAACACATCGCAACGCTCGAGGAGTTAACTTAGTGCGGTGATGTTTGTAAAGATGTACAAATGCGACACAACCAAAAACATGAGGAGGTAAATTTGGGACGACAGGGGTAACAACAGCATCAGTGAGCGCCTGGAATGGTGTCCGGAAAGCAATAGAGCTAGAGGGTACTCGATTGATTAAATATGCTGCAGAAGTAAGTGATTCACCCCAGTAGAATAATGGCATATGGGTTTCGATCAAGGAGGCACGAACAACTTCCAACAAATGTCGATTTTTTCACTCGGCGACTCCATTCTGCTGGGGTGTATTGGAACAAGTAGTTTGATGAATAGTTCCTTGTGTTTCCAAAAACTTCTGAAGTTCAGAACTTTGATATTCGCCACCATTGTCACTGCGAAGAACCTTAACTTGTGCATTGTACTGAGTGCCAATCATTTTATAAAATTTTTGAAATAATGAGTTCACTTCACTTTTAGACTGCATTAAGCACAACCAAGTCATCCTTGTACGATCTTCAATAAAAGTAACAAACCAACGTGATCCTCCCAAAGTTGAGACTTTGGACGGACCCCAGACATCAGAATGTATAACCATAAAAGGAAGTGGACTTTTATTCAAAAGTAATGGAAAGGAAATGCGATGGCTTTTCGCCAGTTTACAAACATCACAATGGAAACTAGAAACTTCCAATTTTGCAAATAAACTAGGAAATAATTTTTTGAGATAGCCGAATGAAGCATGCCCCATGCGTCGATGCCATAGCCAGATTTCAGATTTCTGCTTGTCCCTCTCATAGCCATTCACTGTCAAATTTTGTTGTAACTTGTCGGAACTTCCTGACACCAAGTCCAAGTAATATAGCTTCCCTCGTCTAATACCACAACCAATCGTCTGCTTTGTTCGGATGTCCTTAAAAACACAAAAATCAGGCCAAAAAATCACAACACAAGATAAGATTGTGGTTATTTGGGAAACTGACAAAAGGTTATATGCTAAAGATGGAACAACTAAAACAAAATCTAAATGCAAAGTATCAGTGAGGGTCAATGATCCTTCCCCAATAACTGGGGTCGTGGTACCATTGGCAGTGGAAACAATGTTTTGTGAGGATGGTTTCAGAGGGTTGACCTTTCTAGAATAAAATGTCATATGATCGGTAGCACCAGAATCAATTATCCATGTACTATTAGAAATAGGTGTAGAAATATGAAAAAACTTACCACCATTATCTGTCGCGGTGACTAATGCAGAGGTCCTTTCTGTAACATCATCAGCTGTCTTTGTTTCAACAATAGTGGCGGTTACAGTCTTTTTCTTTCGGGAAGCACGACTATGATCCCACCATTCTGGATATCCCACTAGTTCAAAGCAACGATCTTTGGTATGCCCAGTCTGATTGCAATGGGTGCATTTATAAGCAGACTTATCGACATCATTGGTATTCTTTGGACGGTTGCCCCTTGAACGATCTTGCCAGTTTTGGGTTGATCGATTTCGAGTCACCATAGCGGAAGCTTCAGAACTTTCAGATTCCCCTTTCAGAGTTACACGACGGACCACCTCTCGTCGAATGAACGCATAACAGTCTTCCAAATCTGGAATTGGTTCTTTGCGTAGAATTTCGCCATGAACTTGTTCAAACGTTGCATCCAATCCGGCAAGAAATATGTGCACCCTTAGTCGCTCAATAGACTTTTGGTAAGCGACGATATCATCAGGATCCTTCATGATAACTTTATCTCGATGGTCCAATTCACGAAAAATCCCGGTCAACTTGCCGTAATATTCTGAAAGAGACTTTCCACTTTGTGAGGCAGTGAAGGCCTGTTGGTTCAAGGCGAAAACTTGCAACTCATCACTTCCATCATAGAAGGCTTTTGACAAAGCACTCCAAATTTCGTAAGCAGTGGGTAAGCGTAAGTAACGCTTCATAATATCTGGAGTCATGGACATCAAAAGCCATCGTTTCACTTTCTGGTTCTCGGCATACCATTTTTCATATCCATCATCAGATTCTGCAGGGGGCCTCGTCTTACCACGAATATAGGAGAGTTTTTCCCTCTCAGCAATATGCATCTCCATTAGCTGTGACCAAACATCATAATTTGATTCAGTAAGAATGTTCCCCGCATTAAAAATACTTTCAGATTGAACAATAACAGGAACTGATTTTGTTCCTGATGATTCCGGCTTGGAGGAAGACATCACGGCTCTCTTCGATGCCGGCTGTATCGGTTGTTTAAAAAATAACCTGGTTGCAGTTTTTTTTTTTTTTTCAGCCGGGAAGAGATCAGAACAGTGGACCACTGTTTTTTTTTTTTTTTTTCATCTCAGCCGCCGCTTCTTCTTCCTTGAAATTTTGTGTTTTCTGTCGCTGCCGCGTCACTAGATCTGTTCACGGCGGTTTTTCGTCGCTGCCACCGGCGCGTGCTGGGTCTTTCGACGCTGACGCCGGCGCTGCACGCACCTCTCAGATCGCGCTGCCGTCGACGCGCCTCCCAGATCGTCACTGCCGCCGGCGCGTGCTGGGTGTTTCGTCGCTGACGCCGCTGCTTCACGCACGTCGCAGATCTGGTTCTCAGATCGCGCTGCCGTCGAAGCGCCTCCCAGATCGTCGCTGCCGCAGGCGCGTGCTGGGTTTTTTTCGACGCTGACGCCACTGCTTCACGCACCTCTCAGATCTGGTTCTCAGATAGCGCTGCCGTCGACGCACCTTCAGAGCTGGCTCGCAGATCTGTAGCTGCGTCACTTGGGTTGGCTGGTTTTTCCATCAAATGCACTGTAATCTGTGCTGATTTCTGCGTGATTTCCGTGGCGATTTCAGCCGTTGGTTCCGATTTCCAGCAGCGATTTCCGCCGCTGTTTAAACTCAGGACGACGGCAGAAGACCTCGGTGCCAGGACCTGCAAACCTCCGTGCAGATCTGAACGTCTCTTACCGTTCCAGTCGCGATTTCCACCGCTGGTTCTGATTTCCGCCTCGATATAGACTCACGACGCTGGCGAAAGATCTCGGTGCCGCTTGCAGTCGGGTGTTTCTGCTGATTCGGCAGCTCGTTCTCCGGCGTTCTACTGTTCCATCTCGTCACCGAACGCGGAACCGTGAGCCTTCTGCAGATCTCTGAACTGCGCTAGATCTTCAATCGATTTCTACAAAGTTTTTTTTTTTAATCCCAGATCTCTTTGGTTTCACTTTGAAATCCTATTTCAAGATCTACGAATTTAGAACCTGGCTGTGATGCCAACTTAGAATTCAGGCATCAATGGGATTTTCCTTTTTCATTCATATATTTCTCAATGAGAACATTACAATTTATAGATACAAACCTAACTATAAATGAGGAAACAAATTATACAAAATTTGGAAGTAAATCAATTAGTCAATCAGTTATTCTGTAAAATCTTCAATAAGTTGTCTCATTTATATTGCAGTATCATAAAGTATGTTGAAAATAGATGAGATCACATGTAATGCTAGCCTTATATAAAGAGTTTCTTAAAAACTATAAATATTTCAAATGAGACAACTAAAATGGGACGGAGAGAATATATTTCATAAGAAAAGGCGAAACCTTTTGATATGATAAATTATTTTATATGTTTGCTCACACACCTAAAAATAATGAAGAGAAATCATAAGTAAAACATAGAGAAATCACCATAAAAAATAAAATGGAATATCAAAGCTATCTAAATATCTCATTTTACTAGATTTAGAGGGAACATGTTTCACGAAGAATACATGAAATTGTTAGGTCATAATCTCATATCAAGCTTGAATTGGGACAAGTGACAGCAATTTTTTAGCCTTCTAATGGCTTAAGTATGGTTACACTAATCTAAACTGGTGGTAGCTAAGGTGACCTGAGTTTTTTTTTTTTATTAAACTAGATGTGATTTGAGTCTTTTAAGCTAATCTGATACATGAAGTTTGTAGATAGTTTTTCATATATGTAGAATTAATAGTCGAAACTAATCATGAACATCCTCTATTATATTGCATTTGCACTAAAGTTAAGAGTATGTTTTTGTGTAGCTATTTTTTATAATTTCTATTTTAAAAAATAAAATCTATATATTTTGTTTTTCACAAATACTAATTTCTTTAGTTTGATGTGATAAAAGATTTTTATAATACTTAATAAATGAATTCTTTTTGTTGTTAAGTGACAGAGATGTAAATTATAACACGATTATATTTAATTTTAGATAATAATGGTGATTATGATAATTATCATAATAATCAAATAATAACAACCAAAATAATAATATACATTAAGTAGTTGATTCAACCTATATTTTAAGTAAAAGGATCAATATTATCAGAATCAGACCGTCTAACGAACTGTATTCGAGGCATGTTAGGTTCAATCGGATTCAACTACGGCCAAAGCCAGTCAAAGCCGGTCAATGAATAATATAATATAAATATTACTTATAAATTTAAGTAAGACACCTTTTACAAATAAATTAATATAAATATTATAAATAACATTCAAACTATGAGTAATATGCCAAAACGGTGAAAGATATGTGATAGAAATCGTAAGAAACTTTTATATTTCAAATATATCCATTTTTTTTTAATTTTTTGATATTTTGAAAAGAAAAATTAAAAAATTTGTGAGCCGCAGTTCAAGGTTCACAGTTTTATCCTCAAAACCACATAAAACGGCGGTTCTAACCGGTTTTTACCACCTGACCGAACCACAGCTTTGCGGGTTCTGATTCGACCGCGGTTCGGTCAGGTTTTGATAACATTGAAAATGATGCATTATGTAATAAAGATTACAATTTATTTTGATATTAGATTGACCTACCTCAATTTAGCCTAGAAATTCATAAACTGGGTCGAATTAGGTTGGTTCATTGATCAACCAGTAAGTGAGTATGGTATATGGGTTGGGTTTGGTCATGAGTCATGTCAAATATTATATATACAATGTTTGGTTAGGCTTGACCATCAATTGAATTTTAAGTCGTGGATTGGTTCATAAGTTTAGTGAAGTTGACCATGAGACAAAGGTTTGATTGGTTAGATCATGGATTGAGTAAGGATCTAGTCAATTGGATCATCAAATGGGTCATGGGTCATCGATCGGGTCACATGTTCTGAATTGGGTCATGGGTCGTGTTTGAGTTGAACCATGGCTAGTCCATGGGTTGAAATCATATATATTGATATCCATAAGCCGTGGAAATTGTTTTCTTATTCCTCCCTCTAGAAATTCATTTTTCACACAACTCATGGAAATTGACTAAGCCATGAAAACTATTTTCCATGAAAAATGTTCATATGAAACAATAGGAAATAATTTCAACACAAAAGTTATTTTCTATTTTCAAAAAAGTTATAAGGCACAAATATGATCTAAGTTTTTGAATGAATAAGAATGTTGTTGGATCGATCATATTATTTAGCTTTGGAAAAATTACCCATGAGTAAAATATGAGATCCATCCAATAATTGGCCATCTTATCTCACCATTAAGGTTTAAGCTTGTAGAAATACGGAAGCGGGTAAAGTTCATGACAAGTTTGTATTTGAGAAGACATTTCCTATTTATTCTTACATTCGAGGGCACTTGGTAGTGTAATACAATTGTTGAATGTAATTAGTAATAAAGAATGATCTTTGCACAATATTATTCTATATACTTAGAAAGGGGTTTATAATAAAGTGGTCATGGGTTAGTCCAAAAGATTTTTATTTATGAGGTCTAATTGATGGGATCAAGCCACTAATTTTAAATATTTAAAATAAATTAAACTTATCAAATTAAGAAAATTTAAAAACATGGCATAGTTAACTTAATTATATAGATTTTCGCAGACCACATGCTTGAAGACAGATCTTTCAAATGGTTTTATTACCGTTCAATTTGATAGATTCTTATGTCTAAATATGTAGGATAATAGCATGCACACTAGTATGAGGGCGATTATTCTGTATAATTTGGATTGGACTCTAGAAAGAATTGAACATTGTTATAAGTAAAATTTAACGCTAAACTATAAACTTCATTTTAAAAAAATAATGAAAATGTTAAGAGTTTGTTAAGCTACAATAAAATGTCAAGTTCCAAATATTCAATTGGGCTTTAATAAAAAAAATTTGAATAAAGATGATTAGAACTTTTAAATAGTTGTTAAATGGATTCGAAGTAAAAAGTATAATAAGAATATGACTAAAATATAGATGATAATAAAAATATAGTACTCTATAGTAGTGGAAAATATAATTTTATATAATTAATGAAATCAAAACTTAAATAAAATAAATGACTTAATCATAAATAATGATTATCTTAGATATATTTCCTTTTTATGTTCTTTCAAAATTTATAACTATATTGATCTAAACAAACTTAGTTTGTTGATATAAATCTAATCCAAGCATAAATGAACATGCCCATGTCCAACCCTCCCACCATTGCAAATGGACCCACAAAATTTGCAAGCCATTGTTAACTATATATATACATTAATATTGGTATTAAATATATATATATATATATATATATATATATATATATATATATATTGTGGTTATTGGTATTAAATATATTGAAAATGATATATATATATATATATATATATATATATATATATATATATATATATATATATATATATTTGGAATATTGATGGTACGTACAACTCTCAAAGGAGGGCAAAATCAAATACATAAGTATGTATCTTATACAGATTATTTATTTACGGGTAATGATTTTTGTACCCTTATTTTCTTCCATAGTGTAATCCTTTAAAAACAATTTTCAAATTTACCCTTATTTTTAGAAAAGAAAAAAAGAGAGACGAGGAGAGAAGTAGAGATAAATTTGAAAATTTCTTTAAAAATGAGTACACTGTGGAAGAAAATGAGGTTGAAAAACTTTACCTTAATTTATAGATAATTACATTCTTCAACCTTACTTTCAAGTCAGGAGGTCCTAGCACAAGTCCTTTCCCTGACCAAGTGAGACCATATTTTTCACTCGCAAATAATCAAGTACAAGATGAATGTCACCGTTTTCAGTGTACATCAAGGACACGCAGAGTTCTCCTACCGTTGATTTATTTAGCCGGCGATGATTGTTAGCGTGTGGATGCCCTAAGTAAGAATTAAAGAGATGTAACCATACTTAAAGACGTAAACCCAGCGGTCCCTCTCCGTCGCTTTCCACTTTCTGAAAAGAAAGGAATCAAGGAAAGTGCAGAAACCTAAAGCAACAAATGCCCGGGGACGTACTTGTAAAAACCATTCAAGGGGTGAAATTATCAGCTCTCCCAATACAAAAGCCAAATACAGAATAAATGAAATTCTAATGTAACAGTTTGGTTCAAAACTTTTAGGTGTGAAACATGAGACCTGCCTCTCACTTTAGAAAGTACGAGGCTGTACGTTTGAGTCTCATAACCTAATTTTGATATTGCCCTAGGAGTAGGGGCCTCACACATAAAGATTTTATACTGAATATCCTAGACGTAAATTAAAAAAAGAAACGATGTGAATAGTACAAAATTAGATATATCAATCTAACCAGATAATTGAGATTATCTATAAAATGAAATTAGCTATCAAATTTGAAATTATATAAGTGGGTGAGACTCATTATATAAGCAAATGATCCAAAATGAAGTTTATTAAATCGTTTTAGTGTATAATATTCAATTCAATAAGTGGATACATCAAATGGAAATCAATCGAGATTCAATCAAAATCAATAAAAATAAAATAGTATTTTGAACCATTTGAATTTGTCATCAAGATAGGTCCCATGTCATTTCCATTCCAGTTGATTGCAATTTCACATTATTTTGATTTAGAACATAAAAATGAGTATATATTTTATTCATAAGAGAAGAAGAGATTTTGTGTCAACGGATTGGAAAATCCATGACTTCATAGCAACTGTACCACATTTATATATCTTATTATTTTTATTTTAACATCAAATTTATTTAGCTTATTTATAGAGTTTTATGTGAGAGACACATCTTTTGAAAAAAAGGAATATTTTTTTTATAAAATCAGATATAGAATTTTTTTATCGTTTTTGATAAGTATTTTCTTGAGGAATAAAATTTAAGAAATACATCTATTATCAACCTTTTTTATTTTAATTTCTAAAATTAATACTTATGTAATCAAAATTTTGACGGCTTATTTTTCCTGAGCACGTGTGGGATTTTCTAAGAAATTGTTATAGTTGCGTTATTACAACTCACCTCAAAAAATAAAGACATTAGGGCGAGAAATGAGGAAGCTTCAGATCCTCATACCTAGAGTTCTCCTCACTATAAGTACCTACCCCAAGCTTCCATTTCCAAAACCTCTTTTCTCTCTCGATCTCGATCTCGATCCTTTCCAATCACGATCTATCTCGATCTCTGTCTGTAAATCAGAAATGGGGAGAGGAAGGGTGGAGCTGAAGCGGATTGAGAACAAGATCAACCGGCAAGTCACCTTTGCCAAACGGAGAAATGGACTGTTAAAGAAAGCCTACGAGCTTTCCGTTCTGTGCGATGCCGAGGTTGCTCTCATCATCTTCTCCAATCGGGGAAAGCTCTACGAGTTCTGCAGCAGCTCCAGGTACCTCCCTAACCCTAAAAATCCCGTCTTTTTTGCCCTTTTCAGCTGCGTTTTCCTCTTCCGTTCGATCAATCCTTCTAGCAAAGCCATTCTCTTGTTCTTCTCACGCTTTTATTTTGTTTGAGCAATTTTAGAAGTTTGGTGTTGGCACTTTGTGCGATATCAAAAAAGAAAATCAGATCAATGCAGAAAATCATGAAAATAGCTTTCTAGGATTTCGAAAGATAGCAGGTTTTATCTTTTGCATCTCTTGTGAAGCCAGTCGCTTCTGCATAAGCTCTTATTTTCCTCCAATCAGGTTTAGAAGGTCTGATGTTCGTGATTCGTATTATATCCATATAGAAGACGAGATCAATGTAGAAATTTATGGATATAGCTTTCGAAAATTTAGAAAATTTCCTTCTTCATTATTTATTATTAATATTATTTTTTATCCACTTGTCTAGGAAATCCAGTTCCTTCTTTGAGCAACTTTATAAAAAATCTGAAGATCGTGATGTAGATGATACATTCAAGATT
The DNA here is from genome assembly GCA_013350335.1 of Chimonanthus salicifolius. Taxonomy (NCBI): domain Eukaryota; kingdom Viridiplantae; phylum Streptophyta; class Magnoliopsida; order Laurales; family Calycanthaceae; genus Chimonanthus; species Chimonanthus salicifolius. The sequence goes on along the minus strand of CM023535.1, from coordinate 19,540,392 downwards.
TCAGGTGATGGAATAAATCGTAGACTAGATCAGTGTAGTAAGAGCTCTTCCAAAGTAAGCTTCTTTTGGATTCAAAATTTGCAGAAGCCTATAACTTCTAGAACGTTTTTCTGCGAGCGATTTATTACGCTTCAAGTTTCGATTTGGATGATATGGTTCTCGATCTTGATGGAGGCATAAGGAGATAAGATCAGTGTAGTAGAAATTCATGGAAACAGCTGTTCCTGGCAATGTTATTTTTCTTTTTCCTTTCCTTTTTCATATTTTTTTTCTTCTGAAAGTTGGAATTTTCTGTGGTCTTCTTTAAATAGTTTCGTGATGATTTCTCTCGGCTTTTAGTTTACAAATTCATTTGACATTTTGTTTTTGCAGTGGATTTTCCATCTTTTCTTTTTTCTTAGAAAACAAAAATTCACGTGGTTGAGATTTTCTTTGACCTTCTTGAAGTGATTTTATGTTGATTTGATCTGTCTGCTTAGTTATATCAGATTCATGTAAAATTCTGTGTTTTGCAGTTGAATTTTCTTATTTATTTTTATGATTTCTGACCGTTGAGATCATCTTGATCTTTTTGAAGTGATTTATCTTGATTTTATCTCTCCGGAAATTCATGGAAACAGCTGTGATTGGATATCGTGTGTATTGACATGACAGATCGGTCGCTGGGGTTCCTTTGTTCTGGTGTTTTCCCTTTTGTGGTTTCTTCGTTTTTTGACATATCGGGAATTTGCTTTCCTAGGATTTCAGGCTAGCTACGGAAGAGAGGGAGTCTAGTGTTTTGGTGGCGGAGGAGGGGACTGTAAGCGTCGGAGAAACGGTCTTTTTGGAGTAAAATATGTCCATATCTGACAATTTTCTGTCTCAAATTTATTTTATTTGTTTACTTAGGCTTTTAATTCTTACCCTTTCTCTTGGAGAAGATATTGCATTATTTTAATTCTTTCCCTTTTTCTTTGATTAGAGGATGCATTCTTCTCTCTCTCTCTGCAAGGATTATAACAATTTCTGTGAAAACAAATTCCACATCCAAACTTAGTCTCTCATTCTCGCTGGATGACACCGGAATTCATGGAAAGCTAGTTAGACATCAAAGCAGATCATGCCCCTCTCTCTCTCACACATCCCGTTCTTCAGAAACTAATTTCACATCAGAACCGTGTTATCATTCTGACAGATCGGTAGCTGGTGGTTCCTTTGTTATGGTGATTTCCCTTTTGTGGTTTCTTCGTTGGTTGACATTTCATTGGGATTTGCTGCCCTAGGATTTCAGGCTAGCTACGGAAGAGGGGGAGTCAGTCCTGGGTTTTACTGGCGGAGGAAGCGACTGTAAGCGTCGTAGAAAGGGTCTTTTCTGGAGTTAAATATGTCCATAACTGACAATCTTCTGTCTCATATTTGTTTACTTCGGGGATCTTCTTTCATTTTATTTTTATATTCTTCCTCGTTGTTCTGCTAAAAACTCAGGCTTTTAATTCTTTCCCTTTCTCTTTGAGTAGAGGATGCATTCTTGTAGTTCTTTCCCTCTTTCTTGGATTAGAGAATGCATTCTACTCTCTCGCTCTCTCGCTCTTTCCAAGGATTATAAGAGTGCATGGAAAGCTAGTTAGACATCAAAGCAGTCCATGCCTCTCTCTTTCTATCTCACACCCCGTTCTTCAGAAACTAATTTCACATCAGAATCTGGATGAAATCATTTTTCCTCAAAATCTAATTTATCAGAACAGTGCTTTCTCTCTTTCTCAAACACACATACCACATAGTTAGATTGAGAAACTCGAAAATACGATGAACAAATACATTCTCATTACTACACCTGCCTAAATTGCTCCACAAAATAGAAGGAATAGGTATTAATTTTCATTAGTAATTTCTTTTATTGGTATGAATCAAAACTATGGAAACCCCCTTAGTTAATCTTAAGCTCGGACTGAAATGCTTACAAGACATACCACATAGTTTTTCGTAAAGTACTTAAGATTATTTATGGAGCTATTGACTGTAGTCTGTTTTGTGCTAGTGACTTCTTGTTGATAAGTGTTTTTTTGTACATGAGTACTCAAGGACATTGGGTGATCTATCGTTCAAAAGAAAACAATAAGGACATTGGGTGATCGTATCTCCTTTATAATTTCTTTCGCGTAGACAATACCTCATGGAATGTGTATCCCTTTTTAACTTGAATAGCTCAATCTGGTCGTATCTTGAAATTCATGGCGACGGCAGCATCTACTGCAGCAGTCTCGAATGCACTTAAGAGTCTATATTGTCCTTTTGGGTATGTTGTTAAGTACGACAAGTCAGAAGAAACATTCGAATGGAAGTAAATTTTCTTGGGGGATTATTTAGGCGTGTAATTCCGTGCAAAGACCTCAAATTCTTTCCATCTTACCTCGTACATAAACTGGGAATATAAATACAATACTGATGTGGAAGAAATCAAATCACACAAAACACAAGATTTACGTGGAAAACCCCGAAGGAAAAACCAAGGAGAAGAGGAGAGTATTATTATTATGCCATCAAAAAATTACAGCCATCAATATATAACTCCAGTTAGAGTTCTATAGGTATCACGAGTGTCAAGCCTACTCAAAGTCTCTCTCCTCAATCAACACTCTCTCACAAGTTAGTGTGAAAATATCGATTGAACCCAACTTAGATAATATCTCCTGAAATTTTGCAGCAGGAAGACCTTTTATGAAAATATCGGCTAATTGTTTATCACTGTGACCAAAAGGAGTACAAATGTTATTAACTTGCATTTTTTCTCGAACAAAGTGACAATCAAACTCAATATGCTTAGTTCGCTCATGAATACTAGATTTGAAACAATATGAATTGCAATATGATTATCACAAAACATTTGTGTTGGTTAAGTCGAATCAAAATCCAAATCGTGGAACAAAGCTCAAAGCCAAATAATTTCACTTGTGGTTGAAGCAACAAAATCATACTCCGCTTCTATACTTGATCGTGCAATGACATTCTGTTTCTTACTCCTCCATGTTACCAATTTACCTCCAACAAAGGTATAATATCCAGTCCTAGATCTTTAATCAACCGACCATCCAGCCCAATCAACATTAGTCTTGGCAGTAATGGAACAATGACCATGCCTACTCATTCATACATCTCTTCTGGGTGAACACTTCAAATACTGTAAAATTCTGTCGACAACATTCATATGACCAACTTTTGGTGCATGCATAAATCAACCAAACTGACTACTGTGAGATATCTGGGCGAGTATTGGTTAAATAAATTAGTCTACCAACCAATCTTTGAAATTGACCTATATTAGACAATAATTCACTATCAGCACCAAGTTTACTACCAATGTCGGTAGAGTATTAAACGGTTTTACTCCCAATTTTCCAGTATCCCCTTTTTGAGTAGGCAATTTCTAATATAAGAAAATACTTTAACACTCCCAATTATTTGATAGCAAATTTCTTATACAGAAGAGTTTTGAGCCATGATATTTTATTTTAATCATCTCATGTGATCACAATATCATAAACATAAATTAATACAATAGTTGTATCATAAATACCTTTCTTAACAAACAGAGAAGAGTCTGCTGCATTTCGTTTAAGCCCGTTAATATAAACACATAGCTAAGCTTAGCATACCAGGCTTAAAGAGACTGTTTAAGCTCATATATGGCCTTTTTTAGTTTGCACATAAAACCGATTTTAGATTCTAGTTGATGACCAGGTGGAACACTTATGTAAACTTCTTATTCTAAATCACCAGGTAGGAATGCATTTTTTTACACCTATCTAAAATAATTTCCAACTATGATTTACCGCTAAAGATAGAAACACTCGAAATGTGTTCATCTTCGCGACATGTGCAAATGTCTTTTTATAATCTTCTCCATAAATTTGGGTAAACCCTCTAGCAACCAGTCTTGCCTTATGTCGTTCCACAGTTCCATCATTCTTATATTTTATTTTATCCAGTGACACCCAACTGATTTCCTTCCTAGAGACAATTTAACAATATCCCATGTCCTATTCTCATCAAGTACCTGCAATTATTCTTTTGTAGCTTTTTTCCAAACAAGAATGGAGTTAGCTTCTCGAAAAGTCTTTGACTCTTATTCACTTGACATTGCACTAAAGAAAGGAAAATGTGATGGATTGACATTGTCACATGTCAAATAAATTTGTATAGGATAGGATACAGCATGGTAAGTGGAAAAAATCTTTCGTCTTTTCTGGAGGATGAGTCTCTCTACGCGATCTTCGTAGAGGCAGAGAAGGTGCCAGCATTTCAGTTGTAGAAATTATCTCATTTTCTAGAGATGATATAATCTCAATATTTTTGTGGAAGTTATATCATCAGTTGCAGTGAGAAGAGGTACCAAATCACGCAAGTTCTTCCCTTGGGACCAATTCCTAGACTCATCCTATGTTTAGAAATAAGATTCAGATTCAACGAAGTATACATCACAAGAGATGATAATCTTACGAGATGTCGGGTTGTAACATATGTACCCCTTCTTCGTGGAAGAATATCTAAAAATACTCACTTATTAGATCGTCCATCCAACCTATTACGACGAATATCTTGTTGATGCACATAATAGACACACCCAAACACTCGTAAATAAGATAGATCAGACTTTTTATTCTTCAACAATTCAAATGGTGACTTAAATTTGATTACCCAACCAGGAAAATGATCAATCAAATATATCGCGGTCAAAACTCTATGGGACCAATATCTCTTTCGAACATGCATCTGAAACATAAGTGTCCTAGCTGTTTCTAAGACATGACAAATTTTTTGTCTGTCACACCATTCTGCGGTGGCATTCTCAAACAACTAGTTTGATGAATAATTCCTTGACTACGAGTATATACACTAAAAGGGCCATTGGTATATTATGTACCATTGTCAGATCTAATTTTTTAAATAGTGGCACTAAATTGGGTAGTTACCATGTTGTGAAAATCTTTGAGAGCAGATAAAGTCTCAGTTTTGTATTTAAGTAAGTATAACCAAATAACATGAGTGCAATCATCAATAAATACCACAAAGTATTTAAATCCATCATATGAATCAATTGGAGCATTCTATAAATCAGAATGAATCATTTCAAAACACTTAACAGACTTAGACATAGAAGTAACAAATGGTAGACAAGTTTGTTTAGAAAATTGACAAACATCACACACACTAGGCTCAATTAAAATAGATGGAAAAAGACATGACAAAATACAGTTGGAAGGATGTCCAAGCCTATTATGCATGATGTGACCCTTTACTAAGTCCTTGGTATGGCATGCTTTATCAGTGGGATGTAGCAAGTATAACCCATGTGAATAAAGGAGCTTCACCAATCGTTTTCTTCGACTTTTGATCCTAAAAAGTGAAGGATTATTATATATATATGGTCAGTGCCCCAGAATCAATAATCGAAGAATTAAATTTAGAGGGAGAAGTAAGCTAAGCTTGTAGGTTACTTGAAAGATGAGTAAAAACAGATTAACTTGGTTGAGATGACAAGGACTTACTGATTTGTTCCAGAAGATGACTCAACTGATTCATGGTGATCGAAGTGTCCTCTACAACCGCACGAACTTTCTTTTCCTTCTCAAAATTTGACTTGAGGTGAGGATTAAGTCCCACCATCGATCCTTGTTGTGCCCATTTTACTACAATGATCACAGTAATTTGATTCCTTTTTTGCCTTTATTTCGAAAAGTGTTCTTTCTTTTCTCTGTACCAGACGATTTCCTTTGATCATCTTTCTCACCTACAAGTGCATTCGATTCAATTTTTTCGGATGGAGGCTGTAATTTGGATTTCATAGTTTTTTTTTCTAGTTTCCTTACGTTGAATGATAGCACAAATGCTAGAAAGGAGGGAAGCAGATCATTCATAAGAATATTGCTCCTGAGGTGTTCATATTTTGGCTTCAAACTACTTAGTAATGAAAAATCTTATCTTCTTCGGTTCTTTTCAAAAGAATCTTTGCATCAATGGTATGTGGTCAACACATGTTTAATTATCCCTCATCCTTTTCAGATTTCCAAGATGCTCACTAAATGTCATTTCTCCTTATGTTGATGCAGCCATCCCAAGTTTTAGCTAAACACACAAGCTTTATTATTTTTACTCCCATATAATTTTTCAACTAAATCCCATAACTTAAAAATTCCAGCAATATGAGGTTCCATAGAATTAAGAATCCAAGATTGAACAAGCTGATCACTGGAGATCCAATCATATTTTGAATCAGTAGATGCAGAACAGACTGTCTTTCCATTAGTGAAACCAATTTTTTTCTTATCATCAGGAGATAACGTAACAACTCTCTACTACACTACATAGTTATTGCCATTCAAAAGAACTGATAATAACTTCCAAACTGGATTAGAATCTGAATCACCCATTGAAAACTAGGGACACGATAGATCCAAACGCACCAATAATCAACAAAACATCTTCAATTATCAAAATAGATGGGCTATAGACCTTTACAAATGCCACTGTAATTGGCTATGAAATTTCCAATTTTTTTTTTTTTTATATAAAATCTGCTGCAAGAGTACAAAAAATCGTGGTCTTTCGGGATCACCTAAACATGTGGTCCTATGGAGCACTAAATGGAGACAGTAAGGTGGTCCTGTGGGTCACCCGAAATTGTAATCCTGCGGGAGCACACTAAGTTGTGGTCCTACAAACCACCAAACGTTGGAGAGAAAAATATCCTTATCCACTTCAATCGGCTACATTCGTGCAACTGCAAGAGGCATCGTTCCCATTTTTTTTTTCAACAAGAGACGGATTTCTATCAGGCAACACTGACAGAGGAAACACTTGTAGTTGCCCTGACAAGGATGCCTAGGGCGTCCGGCGATCGATCGCCGCTGGGCGAGTGACCGTTGTTAGAGTCTTACATCGAAAATTAGATGAATGTTGAGGGGGTTTATTTGATGTCACATCCTTCCTCCTGAGCACAACACATTTTGGGCCTGCAGTTGAGCCAGGCCTAATGCACAGTGGTGCTGGCCCCCGTGTGGGTCCAAAGTTAACAATATTGTGCAGGGCCGAGTTGAGTTGGATTAGGCATGGTCGGGTAAGGCCATGATAAATAGTATCAGAGTTTAGGTTCAACACTTGGACTGTGTGGTCCTTCTCCTTGAGTTAACGAGCCGAGCCAAGGATGAGGCTTTCCCCTATGCAGTCGAGTCGAGTCGAGGACGACTCTGGGCTTAAGGGGAGTCAATTGTAGTGCCCCTTACCTGGATGCCCTGGGCGTCCGGCAATCGATCGACAGGGGTGATGGATCGCATCTGGGCAAGTGGGCATGGTTAGAGTCTCACATCGGAAATGAGATGAATGTTGAGGGGGTTTATTTGTCACACCCCTCCTTCTCAACACTAAGCAGTTTGGGCCTGCAGTTGAGTGAGGCCCAATGCAAAGATGTAAGGGCTCCCGTGGGGGCCCAAAGCTGACAATACTGTGCTGGGCTGAGTTGAGTTGGATCAGACATGCCCGGGTTGGGCTGTGACAACACCAGCGGTGGGCTTCGACGATGTGATGGTGGGACTACAGGCACAATCAGCGGCAAGGCTACAACAACTGCACAACGACAGAGGAGACGATAGATAGGCAGTGAGAGACTATAGGTCTCTCCTGAGAAGAAGCGAGGAGAGGAGGCAGAGAACAGCGCTGCAGGGAGTCCGGGAAGTGGGAACGGTCACTGCAGGTAGGAAAGAGGACTATTTGAAATTGTTGCAGGGCAGACGGTGGGCTGCAAACAACAAGAACTCAGGCAGCGATGTGCTGCAGATCTAAAAGCACTCACATCTGAGAAACAGCAAGGCTCCTAAGGAAAAAGAACTGGATAAAAACGCCCAAATCGGGAAAACACAACTTTTAAGAGATCCAGGAAACACATATAGCAATCAAAACGGATCTCCCCAACCTTGTTACTGATAGCATGTGGAAGAAATCAAATCACACAAAACACAAAATTTACATAGAAAACCCCGAACGGAAAAAACGACCAAGAAGATAAAGAGTTATTCTTATGCCATCAAAAAATTACCGCCAGCAATATATAACTATAGTTAGAGTCCGAAGGGTATTAGGAGTCTCAAGCCTACTATATGCTTTCTCCTCAATCAACAATCGATATCAACTTTGGCATACCAACATAAACATGTCAAAAGCATGGCATGACCCATGAAGGCATTCAAGATGTTTTGATGCTTATATATGTGTCATTGATAGGAATCCAAATAAAATAAATGCAGAAAATACGGTAAAAAAGAAAAGTAAAAATAAGATTTTAATTTGACAAAAATGAACTTTCAATATTTTAAGTTGTAGACATGAGGAGTGAGACCAGTGAAAATATAAAAAGAAAAGAAAAAAGAAGATAAAAGAGATAGTAAAGTGATAGACGGTATAATTTATGATAGAGTTAACTAGATAACTAGAATTCAAAAATTCGACTCCAAATAGATATGATTGTGACTTATAATGATTAAGAAATTATACCTGAAATTCATGTATGTGATTTCAATTTGAAAAGAAACCAACCTACACTGATCAGAGGATAAATTATCTTCTGTCTTTCATGAAATCATTTTAAATTAGATAAAAATAGTGATTAAAGAAGAAAAGAGTTCTCTAAAAAAATGGGTTGTGTTTGAAACAAATTTTGAAATCCAGCCGAAGACATCTATTTGTAAGTTTCAAGTGTCCTCTTCGTACATCCTTTCATGGATGTCAAGGGCACGTACCAAGATCACATACTCTTTCAAAACACCTGTAGAAAATACAATTTATTTTTAACACAATGTTTAATTTTGAAAGTATTCAAAACAATCTACACCTTCATACTATAATTTTTCTATCATAGGCAGTAACCAAGACCTTGAAACCTTCTATTATAGAGTCTGGATTCGGCCTTCCCTACGAGCATCCACCTTAATGTTGCGGGTAGACTTTTAATTATTAAATTGATGTTTAGCAACTTACTATACCAAATAAAATATAGTTTTTAGATTTCTTTAAATGTATAATTTATTTTTAAAATTTCTTTGTGTAAGTGCCAACGATCCCTCCTCATGAGCGATATCAAATGCAAGCTATGAAAAGCGAAATAATTCAAACCTGAACCAAAAAATATGGTAAAATGGAAGACGGTGAATCAACGCTTCATTATGAGAATGCAAAGAAATTAGATTAAAACAAATGCAACTCAAAGGAAAATTTCCTTTTGAAGAGAGAAATAATATCTAAAAGCAAAATTCATCTTTTTCTCCCGTTTGACATGCCTTTTTCTTGTTTCGATGGGAGGAAATTATTACAAATTTGAGAGTATAAATTAAGTTAAACTAGAATTTCAGAACATTTTCTTAGAGCAATAAAAGTTTGTAGAATTAACTAGGAAATCTTTTTTATTTGAAAAATACAACCTTTAAAAATCTAGGGCTATCCTGCATGGTGCATCCCGCCATGTAAGTCCTCAAATAGCACTCTCCACAGCATGTTGGGGCCCAAAATATATTAACCCCAGCTCAAAATTAATATTGGAATTTCCTTAAGCCAATCAATCACACAAGCAAGAACGGAAAATTTATCCGACAAAATATCGAGAAACAAGTTTAAAATAATGTGGTATGTTCCTTCAGTAAAGAGAGACCCCCTGGACTTTATTTATATAGAAAAAGAGAAATACAAATAAATAACGTAAACTAAAAGAGGAAAACTCTAGAATAGGAAATAAAATATTACCAACTATTGATTAAGAGAAAATCTAAAAATACACTAATATCTAAATATAACTTAACACGCCCCCGTAAGCAGAAGCGTGTATGAAATAACTCAAACCTTGAAAAGACTAAAATTGGTTCACTGACAGACTAGAGAAGATAGGATGAACTGGCAGCACACTGACTGATTGTGAAGATGAGATGAATTGACAAATATAGATGGCATGATTTTTTTTTTATTGTGAAGTTTTTTTTTGCTGCATGATTATCCGAGACAATAGTCTCGAGGGAGCATAAAAAAGCGTGGTCTGACAGACCACCCAAAGTGGAGAGAGAGAGAAGATGGGTTGAGAAATCTCAGAAAGTTTCGACATAGAAGCCTCCTTTTGGGTGAGGTTGCATATTCAACATTGATGCAATCTCTCACGCTTTATTTTTTTTTATCGAAGGACAAGAATCAATAGATTGAGAGAAGGGGTTATTGAATGGTTCCGCCCTCTGCTATTTTGTTGCAAATAGCAGAGGGAGAGGGAGAAAAGACCGAAGAGGGATTTCTCTCTCACCAACAAAAACTAACACTGGAAAAATCATGATCTTTTTTTTGAAACCATTTAAAATAATGTGGTCTCTACCTTCTGAGCGCTTGGCGTGTGGGAAAGTCTCACATTGCCTAGTGCTGGTGGGTGGAGAGAGGTTATAAGGGGGGCAGTACCTCCCCATCACGAGGCATGGCCAAGCCCAAAGAAAAATCGTGCGGGCCCAGATGGAGTCCAAAGAGAACAATATAGTGCTGGAGGTCGAGTCACGTTATTACAAAGTGGTATCAGAGCACGATTCAACACTTGGACTGAGTGGGCTCTCTACTTGTGTGGCGTTGCCTACTTGTGTATGTGGACCCTTTGTCAGTGTGACATAGCAGAGCCGAGGATGGATCTGGTCTAAGGGGGGTGGATTGTAACACCCAACGCCTGGAATGTGGGAAAGTCCCAAATCGCCTAGCGCTGCTGGGTGGAGAGAGGTTATAAGAGGGGGCAACCCCTCCATCACGAAGCCTTTTGGGCTTGGCCAAGTGGGACATGCCCAAAGTAAAATTGTGCGGCCGAAGTGGGGTCCAAAGCGGACAATATCGTGATGAAGGTCTGGTCGGGTCGTCACACCTTCAATCAAGGAGAGTCCTTGAACTTTATTTATCTAAATAATGCGATATACAATTAAAGAAGGTAAACTAAGAGAGGAAAGCTCTAAAATGGGAAATGCAATATTAGTAACAGTTAATTAAGGGAAAATCTAAAAATAACCTAACATCTAAATATAACTTGGCAACAAGCAACACAAAGCAATAGACACACTTTCTCCTCTGTTGGAAATGGTCTTCATACTAATTTTTGGAAGGATCCATGGATTTGTTCGAGGTTCATCTTAATTGACCATTTTGCGAACCAGGCTTGCTATGATCTGAGACTTGGTAATAACATTATGGTTGGGTATTTCATCTTGGGCAACCATTGGAATCTTCTTTCGGTGAACTCTATCTCCTTAAGTTGCCAATCCTGCCTATCAAAGATCAGCTACTCTGGGCTGGCAATGCTCGTGGATACCTATGTATTGCCAGTGCAATCCAGTCTTTCTACAATCATATGCCTGATACTATTAATGCTGGCCTCGTGTGGTTCCCTAGGTGTATTGACCAATATTCTATTTATCTCTGGTTATAACTGAAATCGGGGCTTAAGACGAAACAACTGCTCCTTAAGCTTGGCATTCAAGTTGATCCCATTTGCATCCTTTGCAATACCGATCCGGGAACCAGCGATCACCTCTACAATGCACAACTGTTCAATGGGTTTGGGACCTTTTGATGAGAAAAATCAATCACACCAGTTCTTCACTAGAATCCTTTCTGACTCTTCAAATTTGGTTAGAAGTCGGATGAGCCGTTTGGAGAAGTTGGCTATCCTTCTTATGGCACCTGCTCTAGTTTGGCATGTTTGGTCTGAGAGAAATGCTAGGATATTCAACAATTCTATGAGATCTAACGAAGTTATAACATTCACTATCTTATCTGATGTCAAATGTCGGGTGCTTTTCTTGCTATCCAAGAAAGATCTCTTTAAAATGGGTAGCGCCTTCTCTGCTCAGTTCGATCTCCCTCCAACTGCTATTTCTAGCATGAGATTAAGTCCCCTCTCTGTCAAGATTCTTCCTTCCATCGGGGTGGAGCCGTCTTCATTGGGACTCTGCTGCATAACAGGAGCATCATCCTTACTGCCTATCATTTGGGGTCTTCCAACTGCTGTTGTGGGTGCTATCTTGCCACCCATATTGGTCTTATCACTTTGGAGAAACTGTTTGTTTTTTGTCAGACTGTTCTATCCTTCGCCGATCATTCTGGGCTACATCTTAACCAGTTGCAGTGCATTAACAATGAGATACAATACTTTGACTAATCCATCTAATGCTGCCTGGGCCATCAAGATTCATGCCTTTGCTATTGTTCGTTACCTGCAAAGAAGGAAGATCCCCATCTCCTTGGCCACCACTGCTAGTACTGATTCGGTGCTGACCTATTGCATGAGCAACCTTGTTCACAACAACTTCAAGTATGGATCTTTTGATCTTCTTTTGTGGCCTATCTGATTGGTTTCTTCTCCATTGAGTTTTGCTCGGTCCTGCATACTTTTGGATTGATCTGTATGCTTTTCTTTTTGAGGCAGCTTGCCTCCCCCATTTTTTGTAAATTTTTTGGGATTTTCTCCCCTTTGAATGACATCTTACCCAACATTCAAGAAAAAAAAATCACATCAAGATTTACTTGGAAAATCGTCTAGTGTAGAGTGAAAAACCACTGGAAAAATCCGAATCAATTGACTATATCAAATCAAACAATACAATATTCTTCTCAAGCTTATGCCCAAAGTCTAAGGTATTATAATTTTAAGGAGAAAATAATCATGTTCTTAGAATATCCGAAATCGAACTTATCCCAGGTTCTTTGAAGGAATGGCCGTTAATCAGAGACAGAGAGGTGATTGGACGGCCTTTGTTTCACACAAGGATGTGAACTGTCTCGAAATACCGAGTTTTCTTCGTTCAGCCGAAGGTCAATTCGTTGCTCAGCTCCTCCTTGTGCTCGGCTTGTAGGAACCGATTCTTCCCTTTTCTCTCTTCTATCCCTCTTTGCTCAATTCTCTTGACTTGTATCTCTCTCTGGTTAGTTTCCACATATATGAAGGAAGCCAGTGAATAAGAGAAGACATCTCTTCTCTGTTTTGGCGGGATCTCCATTTTTCTTTCATATTTTCTTTCTTTATTTCTGTTCTTCCGTTCAAAGTTTCTTCTTTCGTTTCCTTTCTTTTCTCTTTTTTTATTTCTTCTTTCTCGATTGGGTTGGACCCACAACACAACAAGCATGATGACTTCAATCTCTCTCTAGGGTTTACTAGGTTAATAATTTCATCTTTGCTTTCCATCTTAAGAATTTCAAAAATGTTACAGCTCTTGTACTTAGGAGTGTTACTGTAATATGCATGCAGATGTATGTGGAGATTGTGGAAGTCGTTAAATGTTGTGGAGTAACCTCATTTTGAGTCATGAGTTTAGTTACCTAAAAAATAGGAGTTATGGAGTTGGAGGATTCTGGGTCACGAAAGTAAGAGTCATATTGAGTCATGGGGTAGGAGTTGTGGAGTCATGTGCCAAGTTGTATTATCTATCTATAAATAGATAATGGCTCGAAGAAGAAAACATGATCTTAGTCATTATTAATTTTTGTAACTTTTATACATGTGGAGGGTGGTCACCTCTTATATGATCAACACTCTTTCACCTTCAAAAACCTCTTTTTGTATCTCATAGCTCTTGGTTTTTTTTAAACCAGACAAGAACAATAAGGCTATATTCTAGATGTTATAAGGGATCGCATCAACTTGGTAACAAAGTCGAGCATGGAGGAAACAGGAACTAGCCTTTTGAAAGCTAAGGTAGGTTTCTTCACTACGAAACAAAAGAGGATGATAAAACAAATGGAGGACATGTTTGATGGAAACTTTGGTCAAAATCGTGAGACTAGGGAGAGTTCAAACTTTAAAAATGGAAGTGATAAAATTAATGGATTTTTGGGAACATGTCAAACTAACTTAGCTAGTATTGGTGTCCCTGAATTCGACAAACTGGATGTTTCTCGTTTCAAGGGTGGGGATGATCCTTCTAGCTGTATAGTTTAGGTGACACAATCTTTGCATCCCAGCACGCAGTTGAAGATGAGAAAGTTCCATTGGTGGTCCATTACCTTGAGGGCGATGCCCAATTGTGGTACTAGTTGCCGAAGGCGGAGGAGGCAATGGTGAAGTGGAACTAAGCTCCATCCCAACGTAAGCCCAATCAGACCCACAAAAGCTTGAGACCACACACACATCTATCACCAATCACTCTTACATGCAAGCCATTAAAAAGTTGACAGTGACTGAAGCTGTTTGGGAGGATTCAAGCTAATTCAAGATTTGGGAGGATTCAAGCTAATTCAAGATTAGTTCCTTGAATTATTCTTGCGAGGACAACAATGATTTTAAGGGTGAGGATGGGTATCCATCTCAAAAGACTATCCTAATAGTTGGAGTAACCCAAGTCCCTTCCTTATATGTCTCTAAATGTCTCCATTCACAACTAATCCGGGACTCATTCGCTGCACCCCCCCTTCCCTCCCCCAAACGAGGCTCTCCGGCAGATAGAACGTCTCCGGCCATCCCATTCATCTAGGTGATCCCCTTAGTCCACATGCGTTGTCTTGGGGATATGACTCTGATACCACTTGTTAAGACTGGAGATCTATCCTAAAAGACTAGTCTATTAGGTAGAGTGATCCAAGTCTTTTGTAAGTTCCTAAATCTCTCACTTCACAATTAAGGTGGGACTCGTTCCCAAGGAATATTACAAATCTTGTACATAGAAATGTAATTGTAACATCCTTGTCCATGCAACCACATGCAATTGTATGTGGAGAGTGTGGAAGTTGTTAAATGTCAGTGGGATGAATTGATTTTGAATCATCAATTTTGTTACTTAAACAATGGGGGTTATGAAGTGATTGGGTCAGTGTAGGAGTTGTGAAGTCATAGGTTGGCTTTTAAGAGTCGTGGAATCATAATTTTAAAGTTGGTCTTGTCTTGTCAAGCTGGGAGGAAAAAAAAACCCTAAATCTTCCCTCTTCGCCTCGGTCCTCCAAGAAGCAGTATTCCTTTCTCCCTTTGCTAGTTGCAACTTCACAAGCAGAGGGAGAACCTTTGATGCCCCTTCTCTCAATCCTCCCCTTAGATCCTCTTTTTCATTCGATTTTTCCCTGTTTAGCATCGAGTGAGGATGGCGTCGCTGCCCCCGTGCTTCCTCGTCGCTCAGAGTCATTCTGGCTATTGCCGATCTGCAATCCTGACGTTCCTACTTCCATCTATCTGGAGACGTTCACTCCTCCACCGCTACCGACCCCGTCTCCGTTGGCCCTCCAGTCGCTCCCCTTTGGACAGACATCGGATTTGATTTCAGATCTTTGTGGCGCACCTTCGTCGTGCCTCTGCCATGCCCGGTCGTCATCGTTGTCTGTACTTGCTTGCATCCCTCTCTGGTGTTGTTCCCAGATCTCAGGCTTTGTTCTATCTTGTGAGCTTCCCCCGATCTCTCCTTGTCCTCTCTTATCCGGCCGAGGAACCCCCCTGTTGATATTGCCCATGGCTCCTGTGTCGATCGTCCATGCGGCCTCTCCAGTTCCTGATGCTCCCTTTCTCTTCCGTCACTTGGCTTGGGTCAGATTCTTATCTGATTTCCCTCAGATCCCCATCGCTTGTTAGAGTAACCAGTTTCTGCGCTCTCCCAGCAGATTTGGTTGTTGTCGTTCTGTGGAATCTGACCTTTTGACCACTCCCCATCTCTTCCTCCACCGACCTTCTTTCTGTAACACCCCGCCCTTTTTCACTTTACGTTTTCCGTAAATTAGAGTTTATTTTTTTTTTTAAACAGAGAGTGATAGAAAGCAGGACGTCACAACACGAGCTAAGTCCGAACTTCTAAAGTCCGACCCTTAATTGGCCAACCCTATGTGTGCATGGGGGACTAAGTCCATGACAAACAGTTCACATATAACAATATAAACATGCAGAATTAAAATCATAACTGCGGAATTATAATAGAACCTAGTTCTATTCCATTTCATATAGCAAACTACGTCAAGTTTTTAATCATTATTAACATAACATAATTATCCAAAATAAACATCCAACCATAGCCAATCTTCTAAATTATTACATGCCCGAAGTCTAGTTACTCAATTACAAGTCCATAAGTAACTTAATCAAAATATAAATTAAAATCATCCAAGCTCCTATGCTTGGCCCTTTTAGCGTTCATCGTTCCCCTCGTTTCCTGTATCATCCACTAGGGTAGAAGTAGGGCGTTAGAACAACGCATCCAGTAGGTATTCCAGTTAGGGCTAACACATGGTTAGTACAAAACATATATAATAACATCCTGTCAAAAAGCCATATAAACCATGCCAAACCATATAACCATGCCATGTTATGATGTCAAATGCAATGAGTCTCACCCATCACAAGTACATATAAGGACCCCCACATAGGTCTTTTGGACGCCCCGACGGAGTGTGGCCCCGCCGGTTTCTTCTTGATGGAAAAGCACATTAAGGTATCCCACATAGGTTTTTCAGACGCCCCGACAGAGTGTGGCCCCTCCGGTTACATATCCTTCACCCCATACCATGCATGAGATACTAATGAATCACATGTTATTTTATCATATAAATATAGCATTAAAACTCACATTTTGAAACAATATCTTTCACAACATAATTCATCAAAATAAGATAAAAAACAATGTATATAAACCCATGGTTTCAAAGAGGTGGAATCCTACCAAAGACCACTACATGTCCTTGCGTTTTCGTCCGGTAAACGCTCACGATCGTACACATCTTGTGAGGTCTCCCGTTACCTTATAATATATCAATCAATTAAAATCATGTCCCATTTGATTTACAAAAATGTCTAAGTCCATAGAACATTCCTCATGGGGTTCGGCCATACACCATGGCCGAACCCATGATCCATCACTTTCACCCTTTATTACATCCATGCCATTGCTTAATCTATAGCTGTCCATTTTATTCATTTAAAACATATAAACCCTAAATCCATCACACCTTCCCCATGGGGTTCGGCCACACACCATGGCCGAATCCATGGTCTATTAATTTTACTTATTTACAATATTGCCATCCACGGCTACCATTCAACTATTCTAACCCTTCATTCATTAAAACCATATATCATTCCCCATGGGTTTGGCCATACACCATGGCCGAACCCATGGTCTATCATTTTCACACTTATTTACATCATTGTCATTGTTGAAATCCATAACCAAAACATTCCTCATGGGGTTCGGCCATACACCATGGCCGAACCCATGATCTTTGATTTTTAGCCTATATTACAATATTGTCATTACCTCCAACAACTTATGTTTAGGTTCCAAAACATAGGTCCATTCATTTATTTAAACATGTATAACACTCCAAATAATCCTTTAAAATGATCCATAACCGATTCCTTAATCCAAACATGATCCACCAATGAGGGACCGATTAAAAATTACTTCATGGGGTTCGGCCATACACCATGGCCGAACCCTATGATGTTTAACTTTCTAATTATATCAATTCCCATTCTTGAATCCATAAATCAAGGTTCCTTTTTTTTTAATCCAAAAGTCCATCATTAGAAACTTTCTAATTTAATAACCATCCTCCATGGGGTTCAGCCATACACCATGGCAGAACCCTATGGTCCATGGTCTTCTCTTTAAAAAATCATTGATGTTCCTTCCATGGTTTTCATGATCTAATTGCATCTAAAACCATCAAACCTTCCATCCATTTAAATTAATTCATAAGTAACCTTTCCCATCATTTTCCATGATCTAAATACATGAACATAAGTCCATAATTATTTATGGGGTTCGGCCATACTCCATGGCCGAACCCATGGTTTAAGGTTCTTTACCAAAAACATCCATTAAAACCCTTTAACATCTTTATTACATTGCATGGTTTTCATCCCTCAAAACCTATAAATTAGACCATGTCTTTCCATGGGGTTCGGCCATGCACTATGGCCGAACCCTATTGTCCACTTTTTCCATTAAATTACCATAATCATTCCCTAATTTTCTTCCATGGGGTTCGGCCATATACCATGGCCGAACCCTATGGCTCCTTATCTTAAACAAAATTATCAAACTACTTACCGGTTCCGCGACTCCTCCGGTTTTCCTTCTCTTGTTCTTGTTCTTCCGATCCTCTCCTTCCTTAGCCTTTTCCTCCTTCTTCTTGATGTTTCACACAGCCACGATTGTGACTTGAGAGAGAGGGAGAGTTCGGCCTTAGTGTGTGTATTGTCGTGCGCCCCTTGCTGCCTCTCCTTTTAATACTTCATTGCCTTAATACCGTTTTTAATCAAGGAAAGGACACCTTTATAATTGATCCTCTATTTAGAAGGTGCCATGCGCCCCTTGTCTTGCTAAGATAGCAATTGCCGTACATATGCTTCCCACTTTGGAGAGTCCTTTATTTAGAATATGACATGCGTCCCTTCCATTTAGCAAATCCCTAGTATCACTCTTAACCAAGGAAAAGACTCCTTTTAGTGCATCACCATGGATTGCACATAATCATGGATATGGATATCTAATATTCGGCCATGCACAATTATCCCAAGTAACCTCTATGCGCATATCCTTAACCCATATCCCTTATTTATAAATATGTTTCATTACCATTTTAATTCAGCCCCATTTAATTTAAATTGAACCTTGTACCAAAACCGTTGGGTCTTAATTGGGCAATGACCCAACACTTTACCCATCTAAGGTCCATATCTAATTATTCACAAATTAAATGGGTAATTTTCATATATATTTATAACTTGAAAAATCGAGGTGTTACAATACAACCCTTTTTTTTTAATTTTCGTCCCGAAAATCGAGTGAAGTAGGGTTTCAAATATTTACATAAATAGTTCAGGATGAGCTGTCCTCATTTCAGACTCGAGTTCCCATGTGGCTTCCTCAATGCCATATCGATTCCATACCACCTTGACAAACTAGATCGCTCAGTTCCGTAATACCCTTTGTTCTGTGTCCACCACTCGGACAGGCTTTTCGACGTATGTCACGTCTCTTTGGACCTCTATGTCTTGTATGTTCAGTACATGCGAGGGATCAGGATTGTACTTCCTCAATATCGATTTATGGAACACATCGTGTAAAGATGCCAACTGTGAAGGGAGTGCCAATTGATAAGCCACGTCCCCCATCCTTCTTATGATTGAAAACGGTCCCACATATCTTGGCGACAATTTCCCCTTCTTTCCAAATCTCATGTGTCCCTTTCGTAACGAGACTTTCAAGAACACCTTGTCCCCCACTTCAAATGCAAGGAACCTCCTCCTTTTGTCAGTATAGCTCTTCTGACAACTTTGCGCAGTCAATAGATGTTGCCGTATCAACTGTATCTGCGTTGTAGTCTCTCCAACCAATTTAGGTCCAATCAGTGCAGGCTCACCGGCTTTTGTCCAGCACACAGGTGATCTACATGGTCTACCATATAATGCCTCAAATGGAGCCATCTGGAGGCTTGCCTGGTAACTGTTGTTGTATGAGAATTCTACCAACGGCAAGTGATCTTCACATCCACCCTTGAAATCTAGCATGCATGCTCTTAGCATATCCTCCAATGTTTGTATTGTCCTCTCAGACTGCCCATCAGTTTGTGGATCGAATGTTGTACTTGTCAGTAGATCTGTTCCAGTGGCCGACTGCATGCTCTGCCATACTCTGCCGGTGAATCGACCATCTCTGTCGGATATGTTTTGCAGCGTGCAGCATGGCTTGGCAACAATGCCTGTTTTGTTGGATTTCTCGATGTGTTTTTTCGTGTTTCGAGCATGTATTTTTTCTTTCTTTTTTCCTTATGTGATCGTGTTTGGTGTGACTTTCCTGTAATGTAATTGGCTGTTCTTATAATATAATTGCATCTCTGAATCAGTTTTTATTAATATATTATATGAACCATTAAAAAAACAGTGATGGAATCATGCGATAGGAGTTGCAAAGTCCTAGGTAGAAGTAGGAGTTATGGGCTAAATTTTATAATCAACCTATAAAAAGTCAAAAAATCAATGAAGAAATCATGATCTTTAACCATTATTAATTTCTCTTGTGTACGTTGACTGTGGCACATCGAATCTAACATTCTTTCTTCTCTTTCACCTCTTCTCTATATCCTGCATCTCTTAATTTCTTCTCTAATCAAGCACCATTGGGTAAAGAATAAAAAAGGCTAAGTGACGGATTAGGCTTGAATTTCATAGAGAATGGTATTAAAAATTCTTTATTTAATGGGTCAAACCTCATCACTATGTGAGTTTCATTGGCGCTCCCAATGTTTGGAAATAAAACATTTTATATTTTTGTGAGTTATGTATTATGAACTAATGGAGAACTGATTTACCTATATTTTCACATAAATTGAGATCATTATAAGGAGTACGACCACAACGCAACCAAACCCTCGACCCTCCGCTTACAAACATGACATATAGTGTACTTCATTACCACACACAATGCATTTAATGTTGAAACCAGCGAGTAATAGGAAAACATTGTGGCTCTTCTAGGAATTTGTTGGAGATGTCAATTAAAGGAAAAAATTAGCTTGTTACATACTTTCTCTTTGGACCTGAGAACTAATCACTTTCGTTGACATACTTCCCTGGATACACTAAGCACTATCCTTGGGCATGTTAATTTTCATATTTAAGTGCTTGTTAATCACAATCTATGACATATTTTGTTCATGTATTTGTTTATAAAATGCATGTTAAGTGTTTTAATTAGGTGATAAATTCTAGTTTTTAGCCCATTGCCTTAGAGTTTTTCCCTGAGTTCCCTTGTTAAGAATTTGGTCAAAATATTCACAAAGTTTTTACTTGATCTCACATAATCGACGATGACTACTTCATCTTTGATGTTGACACAACTGTATTAACACAACTACGCCATATCTTAACATACTGAGGCTTTCCATTGTAGATATTACTATGTGCCATCATGGTGTAGTCTTTTTGAAGAAGGTTGCATCAGTCTACTAAACTGTCCAACGAATTCTTCAGCCACTTTCTCTATTTAAGTGACAAAAATTCTAACTTCGTTGTGGAATGAGTCAAAAGAATTTGTTCCTTATATCTATAATACCGCAAGCCCACCAATATTGAAAATCAATCCACTCATGAATTTGTATTCTAAGTGGCATTTTTTTCCTTCTTGTACTTACCATTAAATAAGTCAAGCCCTAATTTGTTTTTTTTTTTTTTTAATATTAAGAACTCTAGATTTGGGCAATTATAATGCATTAAGTTAGGATCATTAAAATGACTACTTATCCTATCAAGGGCATATGCAATATCTAAGTCAAGTATAATGCAAAGCATACGTGAGACATACGATGATCCTAGAACATTCTAATTATGTTGTTATTCAAATAAGAGTAAAATTAATAAGAGTTATTGAAATTCTTCATAATATTTTCCATATAATGAGATTGAATTAATATGCTTCTATTCCTTAAAATTTGCCTTGATGACAACATCGGAAACATGTATATATTTCGTTTTCTTTTTAAATAGTTATTATATTAAAAAAAAAAAAAAAGCACTGGGGATGCAAATAAAATAAACCACAAGCAAAGTTAGAAAAATAAAAAACAGCCCCGCACCCTAATACATCCTCAAAAAGATACCAAAAATAGGAGAAAATCGAGGAGAAAGTAACACTAATACAAAGACTTATGCAAGATCAATGCAATCTTTCTAGACTTGTAGGATGTCGGTCATAAAAATATTCTTAAATTGCTCGAGAGAAGAAGCTTATGAGGCACACTTGGAAGAAGGCATAACTCATTGAACTCCAAATTGATCCAAAACAGGATTCCAAACTATAATACCCCAGCACCCACCTCAAAAAGTCCCAAATCGGTTGTGAGGTGGGTGGGGTGGGTGTTTATTTGAGAGAAGCTCCCTTGCCCTTGTGTGAGGCCTTTTGGGCCTGGCCAGGTGGGCCAGGGCCCAAGGAGGGCATAGTAGGCCCAAAGCAGACATTATCACATTGGGAAGTTGGAGTAGGGTCGTTATAAGAGAGCACGGTTGAACACTTGGTCTGTGTAGGCCCTATACCTCTGTGACGTGACAGAGCCGGGGAGGGATCTGTTCTTAAATTGGATGAATTGTAATACCCACCACCCACCTCAAAAAAGTCCCACATCAGTTGTGAGGTGGGTGGGTTGGGTGTTTATTTGAGAGAAGCTCCATGCCCTTGTGTGAGGCATTTTGGGCCTGACCAGGTGGGTCAAAGCCCAAAGCAAAACCGTGAGGGCAGAGTTGGGCCAAGGCGGACAATCACACTGGGAAGTTGGGCTAGGGTCGTTACACAAACAGTAGAAGAGAAAGGGCAATGGGTGAGGAGATGATTCAACTCTTTTGAGACTTGGAGAAAATGAGGCAAGCACTAACCATAATTCTTCCTCTTTACACAAATTGTCTTGTGTAAGAATTTTCTCATATCCAAGAGTCCAGAGGAAATTAATGGCTAGAGGTGAAGCTTTGGAGTTCCAGATATCCGGTTAACAACA